>JAMPIV010016268.1:0-88242 GCA_024509875.1 Oreohelix idahoensis
CGTTAAATGTACTCTCCCGAAAATAGAAAAGTGCGCAAATGACGGTGTGCATGAACAGTTTAGTTTGATTACACTGGTATACACACATTTTGGTGCCTTAAATTTTATAGCTGTTCTTATGTAATTTTGGGTTGCTGATTCCAAAAATGTAATCAGATTTATTCTATCAGCTCTAGTTTTTGAGATAACTAAGAATGACCATATTAGTAGGGCAATTGTTATGTACAATCCTAGAGTTAGATGCTATCAGTGGCATTTTGACTTTAGTCTGCATTCATATTATATGTAATTACTGTGCATACATTACCAAAAATGTAATAAAACTTTATCACTAGCACTTGTTTAGTCAACACGCAAAAAGGATCTTTTCGAGGACTTCCTGGAATGTGATATGCCAGGACAGTCACGCTTAAGGGTCCAACAGTAATCTGCCATCATGTGGGCATCCCAAAGTCCCTGGTATCTCTCTTCCATTGTTTTTATATCTTGGTGAAATCTTTCACCTTGCTCCTCACTAAAGTCGCCAAGATTCTCCGGAAATAAATGTAAATGGTTATGGAGGTAGTGCAATTTTATGCTCATGTTGCATCCAAGTTAACAAAAACTCGACAGCATGTTTCCAACTAATTCAGAATAATTGTCTGCTTTAAAGTTACCCAGAAAGTTTTGCACAACTAAAACAAATGATGACCAGGCTGTAGATTCTGTTTTGTTCATGGAATCAATAAAATTTGGATCGTTTATTAATTTTCTAATTTGAGGTCCATCAAAAATTCCAGCTTTAAGTTTGTCTATGCTCAATTCTGGAAACTTTCTGCATAAGTAATTAAAACAGGTACCATCTTTGTTCAGTGCCTTAACAAATTGCTTCATCAAGCCAAGCTTTATATGTAATGGTGGCAGTAGAACTCTTTTTCGATCAATGAGAGGCTTATTGACAATATTTTTTTCTCCAACTTTAAATTCATCCCTCAACGGCCACTGCTTCTTTGTCCAGTGCATATCTTTTGCCCTGCTATCCCACAAACATATAAAGCATGGATATTTGGTGAATCCCATTTGCTGGCCAAGCAAGAAGTTCATCATTTTAAGATCTACACAAACCATCCAGTTATGTTCTAAATACTTCAATTTTTCCAGAACTATGCTTATTGTAGCATACTCCTCCTTCATTGTAGTAGAATGAGCAATTGGAATTGAGCCATATTTGTTACCATTGTGTAAGAGAACACCCTTCAAACTTCTTTTAGAGCTGTCAATGAAAAGTCGCCACTAATCTGGTGTATAACTTACGCCCATTTTGTTAACAAGACCTCCTACATTAGTACAAAACACAAGGTTGTTTTCGTTACAAAAGAATGGAAAAAAACCTTGCTCTCTGCTGCGGTAAAATGTAACCTTTGTTTCAGCAGTCAGTAATTTGTTTTCTTTCAATCTTGAAGCCAAAAGTTCTGAAGATTCCTTGGAGAGATAGAGATCTCGGATTAGATCATTTAGTTCAAGCTGGTCGAAGCGTTGAGCATCTGAAAAATCATCTTCAAATCACTATCACTGTCACTTGTCGTTCCACATGCCACTGTTGTCTCAGCTTATAGCAGGGAATCCGAAAGCTGACTGAAAGTTGGAATTGGTATGTCATCTTCGTGTGGAACAGGTCGCCTAGCAGAATCTAAATCTGGATATTTCCACTTTTTGTGATTTTTTTCCATTAATTCCCCTAATATTCACAACACAGAAACAACAGTCATCATAGTGGTTCTTGGGCTCTCTCCAAACCATTGGAATTCCAAATTTTAAACATTTTCTTCTCCCACAAGTCCACTGTCGCAGGTGTTCAACACATGTTTTGCAAACAATATGAGGAGCCCAAAACTTGTCCTGGTCACCTAGTTTTACTTTAAAGTAAGCAAAGTATGCCTTTTTCACAAAAACAGTAATATGCTTCCTATGTTCTTCTTTGAAAGTGTACTCTCCACAAATATAACAAAATAAATGCGGTGAAAGAAAACATGCTCTTCTTGAAGATGATGCCATTCTCTGTTAGAAGTGTAATAAAATAAGTAGCATACTAACATGCATGCAGTGGCTTAAAATCTAAAAAAGGCAATTCTGGGAAGATTCTTGGAAAACTGAAACTGAGAGTAAACAAGCAGTTTTCTTTTGTAAAGGACTAGACAGCAATAGTTTTTTTTTTTACATAGCCTTATATAGAAAATATTGTAATAATACAGGGTGACCCCCCAAAAAAAAACGGGCCCGCTCGCGCACAAAAAGTGCACGCGCGGGCCCGTTTTTTTTTTTGTGTGTGTGGTCACCCTGTATTAATGAAATACAAAAATATCTGTATCTCAAAAACTAGAGCTGCTACAGACAAGTAAATGTGTTATTTGGATTGAGCAGGCCTCATTTATGTACAATCAAGAGTAAAATGTTTGGCACCCAAAAAAAAAATTTTTTTTTGTAGGGCTGTGTTTATGGAAAGTCAAGATTTTAAAAAGATGCACGAACAATTATGAGACATGTTGTCATAAAAGAAGTGTTAGTTATTTAGTCAATTTACGGTCCATCAGATCATTATCACCGCTCCACAAGTCATTTTGGAACGTTACTCCATGTCTTCATATTTAATACATCCATATAATTTTCACTACAAATATCTAATGACGGTCGCCTGCAATGAAATGACCACAGCAGTGATAGTACCGTCTATAATACATGTAACAGAAACAACACACTATAATTAATAACCTGTCAATTTTGACGGGTTATTGCTAGTATATTAGAAAGGTTTTACACGTTATCAGCACCAGATTGATTATTTTGCTTTTTATCTATCCCACCGTCGTAGGGTATTCCATATTATTTTCGTTGAATTAACTCTCTAATCATTCGCTTAATTATAGTCTTTCTAAAAAAAAATTTTTTTTAACATACTGAAGTGTGAAATCCTACTCTGCTAGAAGATGAGAGAGTCTTTCACGGTAGCAGATAACCAGTTGAGTGTCGGAGTGGCTAAGAGGTATGGCGTCCGCCTCTAAAAGATACCGGGTTTGCTGCAAGTACAGGGAATATAATTGATGGAATTTTTTTTCAGAACCAGCTGTGGGCCTCTTTGATCGTCCGAATTATTATCTACTATATTGTATGGAGGGTCTGATATCTAGTTTTTCATTTTAATATACTGTACTTTACTTCTTAATTGTAATCAGATACTGTAAATGTATGCTGTTATACTACTTATAATGTTGCATTGCCATTACACTAATACTTTAAGTATGTTGGAGAATGTCTGGATAAATAGTAATAAAAGATGAGCAAGAGGAAAGGAAAAATGCAAGACGGGCTTATATGCACGGTTCTCAACCCTTAGAAAATTAAGTTTTTTTTTTCTTATCTGTCTGTCTATCTATCTAGTCTATCTGTCTGTCTATCTATCTAGTCTATCTGTCTGTCTATCTATCTAGTCTATCTGTCAGTCTATCTATCTAGTCTGTCTGTCTCTGTTTCCGCGTACACTGACAACACACGAAGTCCGTAGTCATTCAACAGCAGATTTCCAATATTTCAAGAGTTCTTATTATATGCCATGAAAATAAAGTTCGTTCGTTCGTTCGTTCGTTCTGTCTATCTATCTGTCAGTCTATCTATCTAGTCTATATGTCTGTCTATCTATCTAGTCTATCTGTCTGTCTATCTATCTAGTCTATCTGTCTGTCTATCTATCTAGTCTATCTGTCTGTCTATCTATCTAGTCTATCTATCTAGTCTATCTATCTGTGAGAGAAAGGAAGGGCAGAATGTCAGACGGGCCTGCGTGCCCAGATCTCAACTATCAGCTTTAAAATTTTTTAATCTTTTAACGGCTTGTTTGATCTCGTCTAGCGTGAATTCATCGCAAGTTATTGGCAAGGTGGTTGTGGGTGTTTCATTATTAAAATCAGATGTTACTGTTGGTGGTGGTCTGTTTAGCACCTCCATGAAGTGCTCAGCCCATCTCTTCATTTGTTCTTTTTCTGTTGGTATTGAATTCCCTAATTTACCTTTAACAGGTGTTTCCATAGCAGTAGGCTGGTGACATAGTTGTTTTGTAATTTGATAAAGACACCTACTATTACCAGTTCTTACAGCATTTTCAGATTCTACGGCTAGTTCATTGATGAAATGTCTTTTATCTCTTCGAGTTTTTGTCTTCACTTTTTTATTTAACAAGTTATAAGTTAGTTTGCAAGATTCAACTGCATTATGTGTACTTGCCGCTAGTAGTTTAAGTTTTGCTGTTTTCCTTTCTTGTATTTTATCCCAAGTATCTTCTCTCATCCATTTTTTCTTTTTATATACTAGGTATCCGGTGGTCGCTACAGCTGCTTCTGTCATTGCTGTTCTCAGTTGTTCCCATTTAGTATCGATTGTCTTGGTGGTGATATCGTTGTCAATTTTGCCTAAAGCATCGAAATAGTTGTTCATTTTGACATTATATTCCTTCTTTATATCATTTGATTGCAGTCTGTGTACACCTATTCTTCTATTTTTATTCGGTTGGTATAACTTCTTCAGTTTAATTCTCAGTTTAGCTATGCAGAGGTTATGATCGCTTCTGATCTCTGCACCTCTGTATGCTCTGACGTCTTGAACTGATGAGCGAAATTTTGCGCTTACGCAGAAGTGATCTATCTGGTTCTTAGTTCTGCCATCAGGTGAATTCCATGTTATCTTGTGGATATTCTTATGTGGAAAGATGGTGTCTGCCACAACGAGGTTTGATATTTCACAAAGTTCTAGAAGTCTTTCGCCATTTTGATTCATACAGCCTATGCCATGAGTACCGAGATATCTTTGTACTCCATCGTTGTTGTCACCTACTTTGGCGTTAAAATCGCCCATGACTGTTATTATGTCATACTTGGGTATTGTGTTGATGGTACTTAGAAGTGCTTCATAGAAGTCATCTTTTGTGGTATCAAGAGCGTCGTTAGTTGGTGCATAACATTGCACAATTGAGAGCTTGAAAAATCTTGTCTGAAATCTAGCTAATATTAGCCTCTCATAAAATAATACAGACTATATAAATTAAGCGCTCTGCACCAAATCTAACTAGTGAAATAAAATAAGCGATTTAACACTTTAAACACTTTACAAAATACTAGAATATAATATATATAATATTTACCTCAACACAGAACTACTAAGAACGTAAACCACTTCGACCAAACTAAATGCCATCTCTATTAACAGAGATTCTTAGGAATCTAACGAAGGCTTGTTCTAGTCTTGACTGCGAAGTTACTGAGTGAATTAAGTCTCAAACTCTCGTTTAAGATATATGAAACACACACAAAGAATGTGCCCTATTTCCAAAACCACGCAATCTCTCGTCTTTCCTAACACTACGTAACTTAAGACTACCATGAACTGACACTCGTGCGTTTTCACACCCCGCGCGGACCAGGGCAACCGTGAGTGCCCTGTCAGCTGGGATTTCCAGACAAATGTCTCAAACTGCGTCGAGGAGATGTCAGCCATCGCGCCTTTCTGAGCGTTCAGCCGACACCACTCGTTGTGGCAGGTGAAAATGCAGACAAATTTGTCGCCTATATGTCTGGCGAAAGCGAATATTCACGGTGTATTTCGTCAGTCTGCAGCGATTGACCGAATGCCTTCTCACGCCAAATCGTCTGGTGCAAGGGAAGGCTGTAGACATATGTCTGCTCCTATATCTGGCCAGACGAATATGTTCACAGTTTGGTCCACTGACACCTAATGCCATAGAATGCATTTAACGCTCTCCCGTCTAGTGTAGAGACTGATACGTTATGTCATAAATGCGTTTACCAGTATGAGAAAGAAAACGGTAAAATTGAGAATGGGAAAGAAAATATTTTTCGCAAACGAATGGATGCGAAAAATACAGGAAAAAGGTAAAGAGTGATAATAAAAATAGAGGATATGGGTGAAAGAAAAAGAAGAGGATATAGGCAATTTAATGATCATAAAACCTCTGTGACATCCTCGTAAGACGAATCACCTTTTTTCGATTTTTTTTTTCATACCCATCCAAGATGATAGAGAGAGGAAGTGCAGAATGTGCCCAATTCTTAACCCTTTGAAAATAAAGTTCGTTCGTTTGTTCGTTCCAGTTAAAGCTATGGACCTCTTTGATTGTCCGATGAAAGCTATGGACCCCTTTGATTGTCCGATGAAAGCTCTGGACCTCTTTGATTGTCCGATGGAAGCTATGGACCTCTTTGATTGTCCGGTGATTGCTATGGGCCCCTTCTTGGAACAAATGTCCATAAAAGCTTAATAAAAAACTTTACATTTTAAATTGTGGGTTATGTACACGGACCGCCTTGAATCCATCCAGATTTCAAGGTCTTTTATATTTGAACGCGCCTCGCCAAAACGAGGTAAAATGTTATTTTTTAAAAAAAATTCACGGACCCCTAGCCCGTGGACCAAAGGTTAATAAACCTGGACTAAAGTCTATCTGCGTATAATACATGTCCGTGAAATGGATTCAAGTTGGTTGCTGATGACAGAGTTTGGGTTCCTCGATGAAGACATAATTCATCGTATTACAAGGGGATTGACATAAGTCCTGGGCCTGACCATGAAGGACATGTCACAGAGAGCTGAAATTTTGTATAGTGTTTATTCCTTTTCAATATAGCCACCGTCTTAATTGACACACTTCTGCCATCTCTGCTTGACCTTGAAAAGACCTTGGGAGTAGAACACCCTATTTTTCAAACTAAACCAGTCATCACATGCCAGTATAACCTCTCCATCGCTGTCAAAATGATTTCCTTTTAACTGTTTTTTAAGATTTGGGAATAGAAAAAAGTCCGATGGAGCCAAATCTGGAGAATATGGTGGGTGTAGAAGAATTTCAATATTCAAATCGTTGGCTGCTAGCTGCACAAGCCGTGCTTTGTGAGAGGGCGCGTTGTCTTGAGGCAAAGGAAGATTTTGAGTGCGCGTTATCCCTCGTTTCCTGGTCACAACCTTTCTTAGTTTTGTGAGAAGATCTGCATAGTACTGTCCATTAACTGTGTTGCCACGAGGCAGATAATCTTTCAAAAGGACACCTTTGCCGTCCCAAAAAACAGTCAGCATCACTTTTCCTGCAGATTTCTGCGCTCTCGGCTTGACAGGTGTTGGGGAGCCCGGGGTTTTCCATTGCATGCTGGCAATTTTGGATTCGGGGTCATAATGGTGTACCCAAGTCTCATCTACTGTCACCATGGTCTCCAAAAAATTTTTTGACTGACACTTTTTGAGCAACTGTTGATAGCAATTTACCCTCGTTTGCTTCTGTTCACGTGTCAACAGTCGCGGAATCCAGCGTGCACACACTTTTTTCATGTTCAGTTTGTTGTGTAAAATTCTATAAACTGTTCTTTAATTTAGTTTTACTCTACTAGCTATCTCCACAATTGTCATTTTTCGATTCTGGTCAATGATTTTCTTCACTCTTGTTGCATTTTCATCGTTGCACTCTGAGGCTGGTCTACCAGATCTTGGCAGATCAGCAACATTTGAGCGGCCGCACTTAAACTGTTGACACCAGTTTTTTTTACCGAAGTATATGAAGGACAAGAATCACGAAACACTGGTTCCATCTCCCTGTGTATTTCTGTAGGTGTTTTTCCCTGAAACATCAGAAATTTTATCACAGCTCTGGCCTCCATCTTTTCCATTGTTTTGTCAAATCTTTAGAGCAGCAGATCCGGTCAATAAAGTACATTGCGCCGTGCACCGTAGTGTGAAAACCCATTGAAGAAACAAACGCATACTTCACACATTCAGTGCAAATATGATGAACTTTAAATGTGCCAAGTTTCATCTTCCTCCTACGACTCCTTCATGGTCAAGCCCCAGACTTATGTCAATCCCCTTGTACGTGCCGTGTGACGTAGGCATTCAAATCTCTCCGCTGTCATTGATCTTTGATAGTCTATGTAAATTCTGTTATACAGTTCTTCTTCTTCTGAAAAGGACGTTGGTTGCGTTGTGTCTGTTTACACCGGAGCTGCGCCTTTCGGCCCACACATCCGACTTCAGCACTGCATTTTTTAGGACCGGGTTTGCCTTCCCTCTTCGATCCCTACTCTCTCAGCCAGACTGCAGTGAATACAGTTCTTTCTAAATTTATAATGTCAAATTGAGTATTACATTTTTTCTGTAGCTTCCTCTTTATTTTTTCCATCGATTTTTTTTCTGTTGTCACAGCTGTTCTATGTCCTCTTCTTTTCAGCAATTATGGAGGTAGACTTTCTTCTGTCAGTGATTGTGAGTACATTTTATATCATCTTTTCTTAGGCATTTTTCATTTCTTATTTGATACCTTAGCTGCACATGTATTTCTATATATTTTTATGAGTTACGGCGCATATATATATATATATATATATATATATATATATATATATATATATATATAGAGAGAGAGAGAGAGAGAGAGAGAGAGAGAGAGAGAGAGAGTCACACACAGTATTTTTCAAAATAAATGTTTTGTATGCGTCCCTGTTCGTAAGAAAGATTTTACACTTTGTCTTTTCGTCCCCTGTGAAGCACAGGTCATTAAGCAGACATCAGAAAGCTTTTTTTTTTTTTTTTGTTCTACTTAAATTATTTCCGTGTCTTTCATTCCCTTCTTATGTGTAGTTCTCGTCCACATAAGAGCTGTTACATTCATTAAACCAGGGAGTGCCATCTTGCCATGAACAGTTTTGTTTAATTTTGTTTATATCGTCCAATCTAGTACGTTACTCGCACGAGTGTTTTATACTTTAGAGCGGTATAATTATTTAAAAACGTCTTGTGGGGGGGAAAAATAATTGCTTAAAATAATATCACATCCTAGAACTGTACAAATATCTTGGTAGTAATATAAACAAAGTTGGAGGGACAGACAATGATTTCAAAATAAGAATACAAAAAGCAAGAGGAGCTTTCATTGCATTGGGAAACATATGGAGAACAAGAGAAATCAAGTCCAACACGAAAATAAAAATCTTTAACTCAAATGTCATGTCAGTCCTATTGTATGGCTATGGATAGCAACAAAAACAACAACCAAAAAGCTACAGACTTTTATAAACGGGTGCTTGCGTAGAATAGAAGGACTGAAATGGTATGACAAAGTCACAAATGTGGAATTGATGACAAGAACCAGACAAGTGCCAGTGGAACAAGAGTTGAGAAGAAGACGCTGGCGATGGATAGGACACACATTGAGAAAATCTGTTGATAGCATTACAAGGCAGTCCTTGTTCTGGAATCCACAGGGAAAGAGAGGCAGAGGTAGACCAAAAAACACGTGGAGAAGAGAACTGGATACAGAGGTGAAAATGATGAGGAAAACATGGAAAGAACTTGAGCGGATGGCACGGGACAGGAAGACTTGGCATGTGTTTGTTGAAGGCCTATGCTCCTTGGGGAGCTAAAGGGTATTGATTGATTGAATATCACATCCATTGGTGAAACTAAACGGCCCGGGATTAGTAAGCTACAATCATTTTCTCATAACAGGCGTCCTGTTTAACTGTTATCTTATTATATCTTTAGTGTGTCTAATTTTGTCTTTCTCCTACTTTCTCCTTTATCTGTATAGTTGCCAACATAGTTATTAACGATCCTCATATTCAAGTTTCTGATACTGCAACGCTTGCCCTTCATGGCTTATGAGCCTCTATGGAAGCTGTGTTAAACCCTTAGAAAGATACAATGTCGACGGTACTAAGAAGTTCTGCAGGTCAGAGGAGAATCTTGAGTTCTGTAACGGCGTCCAGAAGTGGAGATTTACCTGCAGATTAGCAGATGCTATGTGAAAGAATGAAATAGATGTCGGCTGTACAGGGGTGTTGCAGAATATCCATAGATCATGTTCTTAATATGGTTCCGGGTGAGCGTAAGAAACAGCATGACGCCGAGTTAACGAAAAGTTGAATGTCTTCCTTGTAAAATACATCAAAGCGGGCGGTGTTTTGTGTGTAGCATGGGAGTTCTTTTACTTTCTCACCTCTAGCCTACTTCTCTCCAGAGGGAGGGAAGATAGAGATACATAAAGGGGGGAGAGAGAATGAGATAGGCACTGCAGCAATGTCTAAGAATTCATATCCCGTGGAAATTGTTCAGTTTTCATTAACTGCCATATTTTGGGCGTAGCAGTAATAAAAAAACAAAATATGGTCGCAACTTTTATGTCGCTATTAGGGTTAACAACATCGTAAATACTGTCTCTTTTTGTTCGATATTGGTGCTGTATCGTTGATTTTGATCCTAACCTTTGATAATCATCATCGCCGTCATTATAAACCATCATCATTCCTTTTCTTGCAAGAAACCTTCACCAAAGCATTCATTTGATCTTGTTGTGTTAGTTTCTGTAGCAATTTGTCTTGCGTGACACGGTTGCCAGCCTCATTATAGTAGTCACATCGTTAGACAGGCTTGCTGGAATAGTAATACTATTATCTCTGTCGCATCAGAGACTCCCGGGGACTACGTGGGAGAGAGTAAAGGATCCCGTTACATACCCATTGCGGCATATTGGGAATATGGTGCTAGGCCAATATTTTATTGACCATACGGCATACTAGGGGTGATGTGGTCAATATCACCAGTATCACGCCGATATATATATATATATATATATATATATATATATATATATATATATATATATATATATATATATATATATATATATATATATATATATATATATATATATATATATATATATATATATATATATATATATATATATATATATATATATATATAATTTATTTTGATCTCGGACGGCCCATCGTCCTAAAGCTAGATTTCCCTCTAATGAAGTCTTTTGATGACGACAGACGAGACACATTCAAATGACAAAATATCGCTTGGACATGTCAAGTGTAATGCCAGTTGTATTTCTCCGGGGGTCTCTGATGAGGCAAAGAAAAATAGTACTATTGCTCCCTCGGCGACAAGGCGATTAATATGAGGTTTTACATAAGGCTGGCAACCTCATCACGTAAAACTAATTGCTACAAAAGAGCCACAGCTGCAAGAACGTGTGACTGCTTGGTACAGACTTCCTGCAAGGCGATTAAAGCTACATTGGTGGCTCCATGCTCCATAAGGAGCTAAAAGGAAATGAGTCAATAAATATTACTGTTGCGCACATATTCTTTTGTATGGAATTATGCGACGCACGGATTACTGTAGGTAGGAACGTAGGAAACAGTATGACTATTTAATATGAAAAGAATTGCTCTCTCGGTCAAAGTTAGACTACCCATGATTAATTTATACTTTTGTTGTATGGGTGATCTCTATTGAATATCGATCTGGCGTATGGATGCTAGATCTATGTCATTTCTCATTTGTTATGGCCAGAAAACAAATTGGTCTGGCCTAGAATGTTTATGGCCCGGACATATATGTATTCCGTGTCTATTTAAGAAGATTCGGTCTTATATCGTATATTTTTGTATTTTTATGTCGGCCTATTTCTCAGTCTGACGCTAAGGGGTGAATAGGCATTTTCTACGCATGCGTCGGGGTGTCGACGAAAACTGCCTGATGTCATCTTCTTCTCTTCTTCTTCTTCTTCCATCCTTAGCCACCAACCGGCAAAGCAGTATGTGGCCAGTACGCCTAGTGGCGTCTTAGGGCAACAACAAATTGATCAATCTATCGCTGTTTCCACCACGCCTAGTGGCGTCTTTGTGGAACAAAAACAGACCAAACAATCTATCATTGTTTCCGTAATCAGATTGGTTGGCAAGCAGGTGATCAGCCCACTGTGCGAAGTTTTTACGGGATGGGGTAAACAGCCCCATGCCCACCCCTCCTTAGTCGCTTTTTACGACATGCGTGGTAGGGTGCAGTGTTACTATTCTTTGCTCCCCTTTCAGGCCCCGGTAACACACGGGTGGCCTGATGTCATGGCGGTGTGTTTTCTGGGCTGGTCCTTTAGGGATGTTGAAAAGTGATCTCTGTGAATGATTTTTAGGAAGGAGATAGTGTCTCTGCAAGATCATATGGTCAGAGATTCTCCTAATGTCCTATATTGTGTTTATTCCTAAATCAAGGTAATACCAGACCCTTTGTTTTGATGAACTCTGTTTTGCTAGGCCTAGATGGCAAGCTTATCTTCGTACAGCTAGGATTGTTTGAATGCTGATGAAGATGACAGGATATTCTTTTTCACTGACGAGTTCAGTCAGCTGAAGTATGAGGCGATAGCCCACCAGTACAGTGAATGCTTGACTTATATCGCCCATTGTATTTATATGCTACATGAAATATGTCTGATGTTGCCACCTACTATTCAAGTACCTAATGATTTGCTGTGTCAACATGTACCTATGACTGTATCCGTGCTGTCGGAATGTGTGTCACCTTATTAAACATATGAAATGGTCAACGGCAGTTCAAACATCATTGACTTGCATATGAGTGTATGAATGTACCATTACTAAGTTGTCAACTTCACCGAACACTCCATCATTCGCGTAACTGACACTTTACACCTTCACTCTATGTCAACATGACCTGTAGATTCAATGCTGTGTAAGGTTGGGAAGTTGACCAGTATAACCACATAACTTACATTGGTCAGTAACGTCCAGTGATAAGCATCAAACAGTAACGAGACATCTTCAGTGGTAGGCCAGATTTCTGGGTCCAACCTGCACAGCATACATCTGGAGAAGTCAACTGTTGTTACCAGAACGTTTCTTTTGGCCGCATATGACACACAACAACACCAGTAGTACAGTCGATGTCAGCTTGACCTGTTCTAGCAAGTGTATGCAGTATCTAGGTCGCCGCTTGTTGACATTTTTCTCCGTACAGGCAATATTAAACAGAACGCTTGGATCAAGTGAATAGTTGACCGTGTTAGCAGGAAATGCAGTACTATTGAGAAGTGCATATATTCCATCGGTGGATCTTCTAGTGTGCTCAAAAAAATTGAACAGTGTAATAGTCTAGAAAACAAATCTATTATTTAATAAAGTGGCAAGTTATTTTGATTGAAAACTGAGCCTTCTCTACAACACTCTATCCACAACACATTCTATTCATTATATATATATATATATATATATATATATATATATATATATATATTTATATATATATATATATATATATATATATATATATATATATATATATATATATATATATATATATATATATAAAAATATATATATATATATAGATATATATATATATATATATATATATATATATATATATATTGTATGCTATATGTATTTATGTTTACATGTTATATGCTTATATGTAATAGTTGTCTATATGTCTGCGGGCCTGGTTGGGTGGTGGCTAGTATAAGGTATACCGAGTAATATTGGTCTTATATTAGCGTTCTGTAGGGAGCAATTTTCGTAATTGAAAATTTGCTGGCAACATCTGTTGCTATTTTCTGTTAGCTGTGACGATATGTGCAGTCCTATTTTCGTTATTTTTTGCTTTCTTTAGTTTTGTTTTGATTTGTTTGTATATTTGTAGGTCTACCCTTTCCTATCATTCAGTTCTTTACCTTTATGTTTTTACACTGTAGCGTTATTTGTCTTGTTGATTCTATTGCAGTTATCATCACAGATTCTGTGATAATTTTCATTGATTTCTCTATTTGACTTAGTTGATTTCTGCAATTGTTTTCATATTGTCTTTTATGCTTGTCCTTTGTTAATGTCTTTGGTTGACATATGATATGAGGTATATTTGAGTACACGTATGTTATAGTATAGACCAGAACTTTATTATTATTATTGTTGTACAAAGAAGTATACAAGACCTTTGTCTTCTTCTTCTTCTTCTTCGTTCGCCCTGAAAAGGACGGTGGTTGCGTTGTGTCTGTTTACAACGTAGCTGTGATATCTGCACAAGACCTTTGTAAGGCTTGTCTCCCACAGAGATTGGGATTGTGAGCTAATTAATCAAGTTCATTTAAAACTTGTGCATGTTTACTTAGAAATAGATTACATTATTGTTTCAAGTGAGTGCTATCATTATTAGACATAATGTCTACATTGGAATACTTTATTGCACAAGGGAAATCCCTTGATAAGTCTGGTAAGGAATTAGAGGAGTTTGCAACTGCTCAATTTGCCATGGTATTAAAGTCAGAAGAAAAGAAGCAAAAAGATGAAAATAAATGAAAAGCAGAAGTTGAACAAAAGAAGATAGATGCTGAGAATTTAAGATTGCAGATGCAAGCTGAGGAGAGAAAAGCTGCTGCTGAGGAAAAAAAAGCTGCTGCTGAGGAGAGAAAGCTTCAGATGGAAGAAAAAAAAATTAGAAGCTGAACAAAAAAGATTAGACAGAGAAGCTGAGGCTGAACAAAAGAGATTAGACAGAGAAGCTGAACAAAAAAGATTAGACAGAGAAGCTGAACAAAAAAGATTAGACAAAGAAGCTGAGGCTGAACAAAAGAAATTAGACAGAGAAGCTGAAGCCGAGGAGAAAAAGGCAAAAAGAGAACATGAGGAAAAACTGTTAGCATTTGAGTTAGAAAAATTAAAATTGACAAATATGGGTATTGCTAGTCAGTCAACTGGTAGTAATGGTAAACCCTTTATCAGTTAACGGAGGAAGGTTACCGTATATTGTTTAAGAAAATGGTACCTGAATCAGGGGTAGAATTCTCAGAATTCATTGCAAGGACACGTCTTACATTTAATCGTTGGATTGAGCTGTCCAAACGGAAAAGACATATGAAGCACTTATGGACTTATTGCTCAGAGACAAGATTATGTCAAGCATAAGTAAACCATTCCTTGAATTCCTACATGAGCGTAAACCCAAGACACTAAAAGAAATGGAAGAATATTGTACCCAATACGTCACGGCACATCCGGACGTAGCTTTTAGCAATGCTAAGGTTAAAGAAGGTATGCCAGTTGCATCAGCAACACCATACAACCCTAATTATTCACACAAATTTCAGAGACCACAAAACAGGTTTGATAAAAAGGGTAACCATAATAGTTATCAAAACCAAGGTAACCAATCATTTCATGGTTCTTCTGCGAAGAACTGGAGACGAGCCGACAGTCCTCGATTCAGGGGTGGTCATAATTATAGGAATTTCCGCAGAGGAAGTCATTATAGGAACTATCCAAGTTATCCATCATGGAGACAACAAGACCATAATTATAGAGATACTCATTATAATGAATATGATAATGGTAACCATGAGAACTATGACTCAAACCCAAATAGGGGTTACAATAGTGTGGTAAAGTGGGATGTTATAAATATTTATAGGGGACTTATTGTACTGACTGAGATCAGCTGTGAAGGTATCTATATCTAATAAGAGTAGTGTATTATAGATAACCTTACTTACTGCCACATATGTATACCTCAGTCAGAATTATTCTGGAATAGTGTGATGACTACGTTATATGTCTAGGGTATGTGTATGATGAAGTGTAAGTCATAACAACAACAGACAGATAAACAATTTAATTTATTCCACCACACTTGACAACACTGTGACACTCACATACATATAACACTCTAAGAGGATATCTTAAAGGAGTCACTGATAACTTTTCAAATAACAATATGTATTCAGTGCTGTCATGAATGTATATGTGTCCTGATTCAATTACAAAGGGAACCAGGAATCACAATCAATTTTAATTACAAGTTATATGTACAGAATTTATTAATAGGATTCTTATAGTGACATATATTATTAATGGTATCCTATGTGTGTCAGTTGTGTAGTGGTAATATGAGGTAATACTGGTTTTGTTTTGTTCAAGCTCTGTTGGTATTTGTCATCATGACTTCAATAGTTTGTTTCTATTGGAACTAGTATTGGAGATGTTCTCAGTTCCTGGTATTAAAACAATTAAATTCCCCTCTTAATTTTAGTTTATAATGTCATTTTAAGATGGGGGTACATAATGTTGAGCTCCATGGCCACACTCTCTTATCTTGCGTGATGACTGCAGTAAAAGACTCCTCTGCTCGATTACTTTAATGAGTTCTGGAGCCACCCCACTGGTTGCTATATGGACCAAGGAGTATGCTGTCCACCTCTGGCTTCAGCAAAGCTCTGACCAGGTGCTGCTCAATAACTTTAAGACCACGGTCCCTGAAACAAGAAGGTTGTACCTTCTACGTCAGAACTAATTTATACTCCATTTCTACACTGAGCACAATACATCACAAACATTGAGTTCAGAGCGTTAGGCCAACTGTCAGCTTCATCTGAAATACTTTATACCAGTACTTCCCTCCCTAATGGTTACTACGCCTCTGCAATTCCAGCATTATTTCTTTCTAGTTAATAATCTAGGTGTCAGTGTACTGTTTGGCCATTCCATGCAGTTTTACTTTCCTCCGACACCTTCTGTTCAGGCTGGAGCACTATAGGCTTTACATCATGTTCGCTACTGAACCACACATATATACAGACATAATTTACATTCAATTTTCATTTAAAAATATTGAATATTTCAAGCTTACCACAATTCATGGAAATAATAATAAACAGTTTCGTTGACTGGCAATGAATATAGCACAACTCCGATCTGCCGATGTCCCAGGCTTTATTTTATAAAAAATATACACTGGTGCTCAACGCACTGCTTCTTAGTAGTTTTATTACAAGATGTGGCAATGAACAGACGCTCTGAATTGAGTATATTCGCAGCTCTACCCAATCAAACCATGTCTACACATCTTTTCAAAAAAGTACCCCTTTCTCACGTTTCCCCTGACAACACAAGATAGTATTTATAGTCCGACCAATCGTGTTTAGTCTTTCATTTGTTGCGCTCCAATCAAATAGGAGTTAACATGGTAGGCTATTTCCGTAACGTAATGTTTCTTCAAACACGTTATAAAAAAATTTTATGAGCAGAAATGATTTCATGCTGTCAGGCACCCCCACTATTTTATTTTGGCCATAACTTGGTAATTCCTAGACTATTTGCGTAACGTTTTACATATTCTTTGTCAGCAAACCCTAAGGAATCCAAATATCTCAATTTAAGGGAGCTAGGTGGCTGCGTTCAAAATGTGCATTTTCTACCACCTCCTGTTCACTTCAATCCCCATGTGGTGTCTGGGTACTGTCATGTTTTCAAACGTAAACCCATCTAATGTCATCTTTCCTAATAAGCGTTTTTCAGGATTTTAAAACCTAACTCTGGTATGGGTAGTGAATTTTATCACTGTCGATTTGAAATAAAGTTAGTGCATGTGGCCTTACACGCGTGATGGCAGCAATTGTGTATCGCGCGACGCGTGTTTAGTGTTGCAGGTGTCCCTGCTTTCTGCCTCTCCCTTCTCTCTATCCTTTAGTCCATCTGTCTTTTAGTTACACCGTGTATAAAATGGAATGAATGAAATATTAAATTTAGGTCATTGATTAGCTTGCGTATCGCAAGGTTTTTCCAAGAAATACAGTACACGTTTCATTGAAGAAAGCGTGCAGCGACACAGTAGGCTTTTACTATCAACGTGAAAGCGTTACAATTTGCCGACGAAGTAGAAAACAAGGGGGATTTCGAGTACAGTCATTGTGACAGCACTGTTCTTTACCATTCTTCTTTCCTTTTATTAAATTTATTTGTTAGGCTTTGCATTTACGTTTTAATTTATATATGGGGATTAGAATAATTCACGACAAATAGAGGAAACAATAATGATTACAGAGGCAATAATAATCGAGGTAGATCCCAATACAAAAAACAAATCACATTATCAGGCAAACTCTGCACAGCAAGAGTCACATGAAGCCTACAAACAGACTAAAGATAATAATGACGCTAATAATATGGCTTGTTCCGCTTTTGATTTTGGGAGAGCATCTCAGTTCCCCCAATGCAAAACATTATTTGAACCAACTACGGTGTCCACTTTAAGTTGTGGCCATCCTCTTCCCGCTCTTCCTGCATCAGTCGCGCATGATGGAAGAGGTTCTCTTGTCTTACATAAAGGTTTAGTAAATGACAATCCAGTCTCAGTTCTTTTTTATTCTGGATGCACCACGATTGGTGTTAGGCAGTCACTTGTAGATCCTTCTCGTGCCACTGGAAAAGTAGTCAAATGTGTAACATTTGGCGGCACCTTAGAGAAATACTGTACTGCTATCATTAGGATTGCTACTCCTTTCTTTACAGGAGATGTACACGCATGTCTTCTGCCGAATCCGATCGCTGATCTTATCATCGGTCGTATTCACGGAGTCAAAGAATGTACTCCACAACAAATTTCCGTTTGGGAAAAACAAAATATGCAAACTGCTAATGCTGTAGTCACTAGAGCTCAGGCTCTTAATATGCCTCAAACTTCATCTACTGAAGATAATGAAGTGCATAACCAAGATAATTCCTTGGTAATTTCCCGTGACTCGTTTATAAAACAGCAAGAAGATGATCCCACTCTAAAAAAATTCTTCACGCTAGCAACAAAAGGTGATCCAAATAAGGATACAAATCATAAATCTTGGATTACAATGAAGAATGGCGTACTTGTACGTATGGTACAAGACTCAACTAAGTCCATTCATTCTCAAATTCTTGTGCCCAAAAATATGGGAGTTAAAATTTTGCAGCACGCCCATGATTCTCAGTGTGCTGGACATATGGGTTTTCCCGTACTAAATCTAGAGTTCTTGCGTCTTTCTTTTGGCCTTTTGTGAACAAGGACATACGAATCTATTGTCGATCTTGTAAAGTATGTCAAGAAGTCAAATCCAAAGGTCCACGCCATGCTGCACCTATTCAGGCTGCAGACATTCCTATTCGGCCATTTCAGAAAATGGCGATAGACATCATTGTTCCATTTAAGATCAAATCTGCTAGAGGACATCAGTTTATCTTAACGTGTGTGGACATGTGCACACGTTGGCCAGAGGCTATCCCTCTGAAGAGCATTACTACTGCTGACATTGCAGATGCTCTTTGGCTTATATTTTCTCGTCTGGGATTCCCCGGAGAAATATTATCAGATCATGGCACCCAACTAATATCGGATACCATGTCTCAAGTAATGTCTACTCTACAGATAGAAAGATCTTCGAGTAGTATCTATCATCCTATGTCCAATGGGATGGTCGAACGGCTAAATAGAACACTTAAGAACTTACTAGGGAAAATAACTGAGGATCATCCTCAAGATTGGGACAGGGTTTTACCCGTGGCCCTCTTCGCTTACAGAGAGGTCCCCAATGAACATACAGGTTTTTCTCCCTTTGAACTTGTCTTTGGCGCGCGACCGCGCGGCCCTATGTCTTTGCTTCATGATCTCATAACCGCTGATAATATTACCGATGACACAAAATCTTCTTACGAATATGTCATCGCGCTGAGACAAAAGATTATCGAAGCATACAAATTGGCAACTTCTTCTTCTGAATTTGCTAAACAGAAGGCAAGGCAATTTGCCAATAAGAAAAGAACCTTACGACAACTTTGTCCTGGTGACAAAGCATTTGTTTTGCTACCTTGTAGGGAAAACAGACTTCTTATTTCTTTGAAAGGTCCGTACGATATAATCTCGAAAATTTCCGATGTTGACTACATTGTCGATATTGATGGAAAGCATAAAACCTTCCACATCAATATGCTTACGGAATTCCATGAACGTCCTGATTATTTGCAGCCTATTTTCCAGGCAACGGACGATTCACCAGTCCAACATGGTCATTACTCATCACTGTCCTTAATACAGGATGAGGAAACAAGTTTTTCGGATGTTAATCTTCCGCTTCCGATGATTCCACTTCATTCTAGTGAATCCTGGAAAAATGTTACTGTTTCTCCCGATTTATCTCTAGGAGAACAGCGACAAGTTTCGGTTATGTTACAAACATTTCAGGATGTCCTTACTGACATTCCTGGACAAACTCATGTCATTGAACATGACATTATTCTAACTGACCATAATCCTATTAGAGTCAGACCTTATCCTATTCCTATACATTTTCAAGCACAGGTTGAGAAGGAATTGGATGAAATGATAGATTTAAAAATAATTGAACCATCCACTTCCGCATATTCTTCGCCGATGGTTATTGTTCGGAAAAAAGACAATAACATACGTCTTTGCGTTGACTATCGCAAATTGAATCAAGTTACAAAGTTTGATGCTGAACCTATGCCTTTACTAGAAGAGCTACTTACTAGGCTTTCTAAATCTCATTTTTTCACTAAACTTGATTTGTCTAAGGGATATTGGCAAGTTCCTTTATCCGAACACGCCAAACCGTTTACTGCTTTTTCGACACCTAGGGGTCTGTTCCAATGGAATTTCATGCCTTTCGGCCTTATGAACGCCCCAGCGACATTCGTACGCATGATGCGTCGGATCTTATCTCATCGCGCAGATGTCATTGCATATCTTGATGACATCTGTCTTTTCAGTGATACTTGGGAAGATCACTATTTAGGGTTAAATGAACTATTGTCTACCTTACGCGAGCATACCCTGACAGCGAAACCATCTAAAGCCTGTATTGGTTTTAGCGAAATTGCTTTCTTAGGTCACCGTGTCGGTCATGGTTTCCTAAAGACAGAGGACCATAATACAAGTAAAATACTTAACATTTCTATTCCTAAGACTAAAAAGCAAGTGCGAAGTCTCTTAGGTCTCATACAGTTTTATGGACGATTCATTCCGAATATGTCCTCGATCATGGCACCTCTTTCTTCCTTGCTAAAAAAAGAGTCTCCTAATATAGTCCGTTGGACTCAAGAATGTCAATCCTCTTTGGATAAGATCAAAACTATGTTTTCTACTGCACCTATTTTAGTGTTACCTACTAAAGATAAGACATTTGTTCTTCGTAGTGACGCTTCATCCACAGGGATTGGAGCGGCACTAATGCAAAAGTACTCTGGAACTCTGCATCCTGTGGTGTATATTTCTCGAAAACTAAATGCCGCAGAGAAGAATTACTCGGTCCTAGACCGTGAATTATTGGCTATGGTTTGGTCAATTCTTAAACTTCAAAGATTTCTTATTGGTGCGCATTTCATTGTGGAAACTGACCAGAAAGCTCTTACAGCTATTCAAAGTAAAAATCGGAAGAGCGCGAGATCAACGCGATACGCAATTGCTCTTCAGCCTTTTCATTTTTCGGTACGAGCTATCCGTGGCTCAGAAAATGTGATGGCAGACATTTTGTCTAGATGCCCACATGATTCCACCTAACTGTTAGATCCTGAGATTGCTAACAGGTCTAACTCTATTACAGTTTTTTTTTCTCTCTATATTAAAATATGTACACATATGTAATATATGATATATTGATTGTATCACTACTTAGTGGTTCATTGATATATATTCACCGCCGGGTCTTTTTAATGTTTTCTTCTGTGGTAATCATGAACTTAAGATATCTAATATGAAATTATTGGATAAACTATTGTATAAATTGTGGCATTGCCAGTAGTGTAGTAGGCGTTGGTGACACCTCTCTGGAAATATTTATACTTAGAGAAATACTTTCTCTGAGATCTTGAGATATATTCTCACTTGTCGTTTCATATGACGACGTAGCCTCACATTAGGCGTTATATTTGTTTTGAATGCTTATCATCTGCGCATTGTTATTCATGCGTTGTGAGCCGATTGTATGTTGCTCTTAGGTGTTTTTTTTTAAATGTTCCATTTTTTTCCCCGGGGGGGGGGGGGGGGGGTAATCTGTTGCGCACATATTCTTTTGTATGGAATTATGCGACGCACGGATTACTGTAGGTAGGAACGTAGGAAACAGTATGACTATTTAATATGAAAAGAATTGCTCTTTCGGTCAAAGTTAGACTACCCATGATTAATTTATACTTTTGTTGTATGGGTGATCTCTCTTGAATATCGATCTGGCGTATGGATGCTAGATCTATGTCATTTCTCATTTGTTATGGCCAGAAAACAAATTGGTCTGGCCTAGAATGTTTATGGCCCGGACATATATGTATTCCGTGTCTATTTAAGAAGATTCGGTCTTATATCGTATATTTTTGTATTTTTATGTCGGCCTATTTCTCGGTCTGACGCTAAGGGGTGAATAGGCTTTTCTACGCATGCGTCGGGGTGTCGACGAAAACTGCCTGATGTCATGGCGGTGTGTTTTCTGGGCTGGTCCTTTAGGGATGTTGAAAAGTGATCTCTGTGAATGATTTTTAGGAAGGAGATAGTGTCTCTGCAAGATCATATGGTCAGAGATTCTCCTAATGTCCTATATTGTGTTTATTCCTAAATCAAGGTAATACCAGACCCTTTGTTTTGATGAACTCTGTTTTGCTAGGCCTAGATGGCAAGCTTATCTTCGTACAACTAGAATTGTTTGAATGCTGATGAAGATGACAGGTTATCCAACAGCTCTAAGGTATTTTCATGAAGCAACCTTATAGATTTCAGAACTGGATGGAAACCCATTTAGAACATTTATGTTCAGATTTTGAATTAATTGCGGCTCATCATTTATCCTCCTGGGTGAGTGAAACTCAAGGAGGTAGCCATTTTGAATTCCCGTTACCGCAACGGATCATTGTCAAGAGAACAGAAAACAACTCTTATTATCGGACGCCCACCCGCTGCAGACCCAAATAGAACAGTCCCAACTAAGATGGGTTGGCCATGTCTGCAGAATGGGAGAAGATCGGTTACCACGACAAGCATGGGAAACAAAGAGCCAGGGATCCAGACCTCCAGGACAACCCAGAGTCCGCTGGGAGGACAACATTAGACAATCTTTGAAGGACCGAGGACTAGAATGGAACCAGGCCAGGAAGAAGACAGCCGATAGGATAGTCTGGTGCTCTCTCTTCCAAACCTCTACACCTCACAGTAGAAGAGGAACGACTAAGTAAGTAAGTATTATCGGACGATGATGCAGAGATCTTCCTATTATGGAAAAACCCATTACTGTGGTTGAACATGGTTGCTATGAACTTTCAATGAATGTACAATTTAAGAAAACTTAGCCAAGAGTGCTTGAAAACATACCTTTATGTGAGTGTAATATTTATTTACTGTTTACAGGCCTCGTTTGTTCCTTCTTCATGTGTTTAAAAGGAAATGATGGCGTTTGCCGCGGGATGTCTTCCTTGATCTGCAGTAGTGGTGCTTCTTGACAGTTCCGTCTCTCTTCAGAAGTCGAATGGCTTGGTAGGAGCACGTGCCTTGCGTTGCAGGAGTAACTGCCTCAAATGTCACCGCTTCGAGTGTTCCCTATACCCGTCTATTGTAGATGGTGTCCAGCGTTGAATTCTGGTAACTATTACCAGAGAGAAAAGAGAAAATTGTATCGCGCTTAAGTTTCATGTCTCCTGATGTAAGCATCACGTGACCTCCGCTTCCCTCCACCATTTCATCCACCTCTGAATTTTACCCGTTGCCCATGAGCATCAAATCTCAGACCTTCGAGTCAGATGAAAGCATGTCAGGAGAGCGGAAGAAGACAAATCAGATATATATATATATGACATATTTACCGGATGATACGACTGCATATGATAATCTAGCCCCCTCATAGTTCCCTAGGAACTGCGAAGAGATAAATAACGAATAGGACTACTACTGCCACGGACATGTTGTAAGAACTGACAAATATGAGATTGTATATGGGAGTAGACAGTCTCATCGCATAACATAATTTGCTACATAAACCACAACTGCAAGAGCAATGCATTATTTGGTACGGGCTTCCTGCAAGGTGACCAGTTGAGTGATGGTAGACGCTCCATTATGAGCTGCAAGAACAGTGTAGATGACGACGATGATGTATCCGTCTCAAGTGCAGGATTTCGACCAGTTCATTCATTCATTTCATAACCCTCAACTCCCAAAGGAGCATAGGCCTTCAACAAACACATGCCAAGTCCTCCTGTCACGTGCCATCATCTCAAGTTCCTTCCACGTTCTCCTTATCATTTTCATCTCTGTTTCCAGCTCTTTTCTTCATGTGCTTCTTGGTCTACCTCTGCCTCTCTTACCCTGGGGGTTCCAGAACAAGGACTGCCTTGTAATGCTATCAACAGGTTTCCTCAGTGTGTGTCCTATCCATCGCCATCGTCTTCTTCTCATCATTTCGACCAGTAAGGATTCATAATTTCCGACTGCGTAAATAGACGTAAGTATTCAGCGAGTTGTACATATAACAATGTTGTTAGTTGCGTTTTCACTTGTTTAGGATTACCTTCACCTGCGACGGATAACAACTTTACCATCACATTAAACTGTTATTACACCAACCTCAGGCAACAAATATTATTCTCTCCCCACATCTCTCTACAGTAGGTCACTCTCTCTCTCTCTCTCTCTCTCTCTCTCTCTCTCTCTCTCTCTCTCTCTCTCTCTCTCTCTCTCACTCACTCTATTTAAACGATCTCACCAGGAATTGGGAAAATACTGCTCTAGATTTAGAAACACACCTTAGAGGCTAGCCTCGTTATGGTTTCCGCTGCTTTGTCCCATACAACTCACGGGGGACTTTTCCCACATATTATTGATAATGCCCGTTAGAAATAGATTCTAAAACGCCGCTTGACTTAGTTCACGAGAGTGTATTGAGGCCTATGAACTCCACTTAGTACAGGTGGTTACATAGCAAAAGAAAAAACACTCTCAGACATAAACAGTTTAACCATTTTCGCGTTGACTGCAGTTTTCAGGATGGCTCGCTAGCTACGAGTCAAGTGACGAGTCATTAAACATTTATTGTTAATAGTTTAATTGATGAACAATAATTCCTTCTTGTTTTTTAAAACATTATCCCAAGAGTAACATCATGTCTGTTAGCTCATTTCAAATGTTATCTTTAAAAGCTTTGCAAGCATTTTAATTATCCCATGCATTTAACCCCCCCCCCCCCCGCCCCCCCCCCCCCCCCCCCCCCCCCCAAAAAAAAAAATTTTTTTTTAAATCCTTAAAAACATTCTTTACTTCTTGTTTAGCATCTTTAGATTAATTTCGGTTGCACAGTCATCATTATCATCATTGGTTGTCGTGTCTACTAATCAGGGATGTGTAGTCGGGAGTCGGTCGTTTTTTAGTGGAGCGGGGAGTCAGTAAAAAGTTTCCTGACTCAGAATTTTACGAAACCAAGTAAGATCCACGTGTGATCCATGGAAAAGGGGGTATATTATATTTTATATTAAAAACAATATAATTAACATTTGAAAGTAGTTGTTCATTATTAACTTAGTACATTTTAAGCAACGGAAGTAATAAAAAGTACCTTGTGCAGTTTTTTAAATAGCGAGTTAAAAACAAAACAAACAATTATTCTGCTGTATAAATTAGAAGGGGCAAGAGTTCTACAAATCTCGCTCTATCATTACATTATCTAGCACTGAAAGAAGTTGAGATGTTTGGCCGTACTTCTTAACTGAATGCTCAGAATACAATACCCTGCTACCCCGAGATCATTCAAGTTGCTGCTTTGACTATCATAGCGTTACCACCCACTCAAGTCACTTGTAAAACGTTTATTTTCTGTTCTCAGAATAATCAGATCCCATTTCAGAGCAGCAGCGAAGCTGGACCTATTAGAAGTGATCCTTTGTTTGAGAACCAATTCAATTAAAATTAAAATAATTATATTTTAAAATACTTTTTGAGTTTTTGTTTTGTGTTATTGTATGAATGAATGAATAGTTAACAATGTAATCGACGAAAACCACGCATTCATTTATTTATACATATACCATACTTATACATTTAACTCCATATAAGTGCATAATTTTATACCATATGACGAGTAAAAAATACTATTGTCGGAGTCGGGAGTCGGACTTTTAAAATTTCATGAATGGGAGTCGGAGTCGGAAAATGTGTTGGCCAGCTCCACATTCCTGTCAATGATATTGATGATTATGTCTGAATATTTACTTTTTTGTTGTTGTTTATTTTGGTTGTTTTTTTTTTGCCCCGTGCAATGTGGTCATGTTTTTCCAGTCCCTCCTCCCTTCTCAGTTGTTCTTTCTGGCTCTTTTTACAGGTTTTTCTTTAACTTGCAACGTATGTCACTTTCTTGTCACCTTCAAATCTTGCATTCGATTTTTAAATCACTTCCAGATGAGCAATAGCTCTGAAATTTGGTATAGTTGTGTATTCTCCTTGACAATATAATAATCAGTCGTAAAAATAAAAATTATAAAATTAAAAATATAAAAATTAATATTAATTTTGTTTGTTTGTATTGTATCATCAGTGAAATGGGTGATTACTGCAAATAATCTAGGTGTATTCTTTCCAACAAGATTGTCTCTCTTCAGAGAAATATTGAAACTTCTCCCTCCTCCACACACACACACACTATCGCAATCGCGTGCACAGACATACACACAACTACATTTAAAAAAAATGTAATTTACAACTCTTATCAAAATTAAAAAAAACAATAAAACAAAACAAAAATATTAACTTTCCGTGTAATATACTGAATAATGAAATCCGCCTCCTGTGCTCTGGACTCGTTTATCGCAAACTGATAATGTCATTAGCGGATCGATTACATTTGACTTAAATTTAAAAAGAACAACAACAACAAAATAACACTAAAAAGAAGAAAATAAAAAAATTATTGCAGTAAAAAAAATGTAACATCAAATTGACAAAAAGCCTGGTGCGCTTAAGCGCTTATCATATATTTTATCCTTAAGTGTGTAATGAAGTATAAAGCAGAAGTTTATTTCATGTAGAATCAGCGCCCCAGGCTTTTTGTCAATGTGATGTTACATTTTTTTTACTGCAAGCTATAAACTCCTTGAAAAATTATTTGTGGTTTTTTTAGTGCATTAAAAGCCTGTGTTTAAAATATTTTTATTTGTTATTATGAGTTGACTTTAACAGTTATTACAACTTCCTGTATCGTTTTATTTTTTTCCTTCTCATGACAGGTCCTGAGAGCTTTAATGGTATACGACTCATCCTGTCGGTTTATTGACCTCTTTCTTTTATTTATCCTTGTTTTATTATTAATTGTCAAAGTATTGGTTTCATCTTTCGTATAAATAATAGTTCTGCTGCATGACTTTTATTTTTAATCTGTTTATTATTGTGTCTCACCTGCATAAGTTCTGTGAAAAGAAATAATTCTTTAATGTAAAACATTTGTAGAAAGGGAAGCAACGAGGCTAGTGAAACGGCTCAGCGACCTTGGAAGTGTCATAACTTGGATGATAAATTTTTGTTTTCTGTGAAGTATCTGAAGTGCAAATATCTCAGTAAAATTTCATACACTGCCGTCGGTGAGTTAATGCCCTAATTTCTCTTTGATTTATAGACCAGTAGTTATTAACACCGCAACATTCAGCTCTATAAACGTCTATAAAAGCATTGGAAATGTCCATCACTCGATGGAAATTGGACATAAAAACCCGGGGGAAAGAAGTGAAGCAGAATGATCAGGAAAAGAACGTTTGGGGTTTGGGGAGAGACGATCGAGGGTTTATGTTTCTCAGAGGGGTGAAAGTGGCAGGAGTTTTTATTTTTTAATTGCTCAGTCACTATAGCCTTAGCGCCTTGGAGAGTTTTACTGAAGTTCTAGTATGTAGCTTGCGGCCTGAACAGTCATCAGTCTGGTTTTTTATTTTTTTAAAATATATTTGTTAGTTGTCAGCTACGCCAGCCATCTTAATATCTTCCGTCGTGATGGTGTGGTATTGTAGGTTCATGCTACTGCTTTGGTCTAGTGCCGCGGTAGGTAGCCAGGAGCTGTGAGGATCTACTTTAGAAACACTGAGCACTCTAAAGGTGTACCTTAATTTAATCATGGTTGTTTTCAGTTTTCAGAGTATTTGGAATTCGGAAAAAAGTGCAGGCAATGTGCGATTCTATCTTTCTGGACGATCTTCTTCCCACAATTCTGTCACATAAAATCGGGTCGATCTCTTTTCCTCTACGGCAGTATTTAGTTACATTTTTGTCTGTACTAAATTACTTGCATATCCGCGGTCGGCCCTTTTCTTTTCATTCTATCAAGTAGATATTTTGTACTTTCAAATTATCTTACACTCCTTTCAGTGATAATTCGTCATGAACCCAGATGGGTCAGCAACCGAGCGTTCGGTTTACCTAAGGCGTGTCGGGCGATAAATTACCTGTCTGTTGACAGATTACAGACACGCACTAATCAGTCGGGTACACCTGAGCGGAAATGTTGTAATAGTCCGGGCAGATGTAAGATGTTATTTGTAAACATTGCCGAGAGAGGATCGGATGTTGTTTATTGAACAGTATATAATTGTTGAATTTGTAAGTAACGAACGCAGAAAGTTTCCTGAGTCCACATAATTTTGAAATTACCCCACAAAACACGTCCATGATTTGAAACGATTGGCAGACATTCGGAATTGAAAGGCACTACCATAAATGCTATCCGATTGGAGCCCTGGCTTAATATGCAACACTATAGTCAGAACGTCGTAACTATATGTACGCGCGGTTGGGACATCCAACGGCCGACAATGAGATTAGACGTCTGGCGATATAAAACGAATGTGGACCATAATTCATCCTTCCTTGACTTTAGTTAAAATTACTAACCTCGATACATTCCTCTCTTCATAAGAATATCGGACTGACCCATGTCCGTACTGCAATAACATATGTGCGGCAATATCATGCCTACCACTGGAAGGATTATAGGACACGTCTTATCCGTTTGACGGTCATCTAAGAAAAGGGTGTGGTAACATAGTCACGGTGCGTGACATACCAACGCATACACGTCATAATCAATCGTGTGTATCGCGTACACTAACTAACAATTATTTACATTATATTAAACGTAGTCACCTATTAATCTTATGCTGTTAACCTCTAGCAGACCATGCCAATAAAATACCTTAACAGACACGCACTAATCAGTCGGGTACACCTGAGCGGAAATGTTGTAATAGTCCGGGCAGATGTAAGATGTTATTTGTAAACATTGCCGAGAGAGGATCGGATGTTTTTATTACATATTTGGAAGCAGTAACGCGCAGAAATTTCCATGAGGAAATAATTTGAATTACCCCACAAAACACGCATGTTTGAAACGATTGGCAGACATTCGGAATTAAGGCACTCACCCCTTCCGATTGGAGCCCTGCTTAACATCGTAACAAACAAATGCGGGGGAAGACAGGCAATATAACCTGACACTTCAGGCAGAGTAGAACAATGTGAAAATTCACTCACGCTAAGAAGACAACAAGACCTTGCCAGAATAAGACTAAAATCAGCTTTCATTTATCAGACCGGACCTTGTTTGAGCATTCTCATGACTTAAAAGCCCAGGAAAACCTCTACCATTTTAACACGAAAAACCGGAATCTGAGGGAACTGAAACACAAGTCAAAGTGGGATCTTATTGTTAAAGTAACAACACCCCAGACCAAGTGTAAAAGACCTCTACAAGTGCCTTTATTTCTCAGAGCCAGCAGTCTGTGAGCCTAAATGTTGGCGTAAGTTGTACATTTTGAATTCTATATCTTTTCATTATTAACATGTGAACTAATATGTACAGATTGACATGTGAAGATTAATATGTGAAAATTGCTAGTTGATGTCCAAGTCATTTGAGGCTGGCAACCTCAGCATATAGAATCATTATTTCATTAACCACCACTGCCAGGGCTGGAGACTGCTTTATTGTGAGTTTCTTATAAAGAACCAAAAGCAGAGGTAGTCCCAAGTTCCATATGGAGCAGGGAGGGAATGATGACAGAAATGATGTACATACTTGTTATATTATTAACCTTTTCAACCAGTGTAAATGTAAAATATATTCACTCTAAAGGTAATGAATGTTTCAACCTTTTCAACCAATGTAAATGTAAAACATATTCACTCTAAATGTAATGAAAGTTTCAACCTTTTCAACCAGTGTAAATGTGAAACATATTCACTCTAAATGTAATGAAAGTTTACAACCTTTTCAACTGATGTAAATGTAAACATGTTAAGACTATAATGTTAAGAGTGAACGTGTCGTTTATCACCTGGACTGTGTAATGTTGCGGTGTTGATGTAGGTCACCAGAAATGTAACGGCCAGAAATGTAACGGCCACCAGCGTGAGGCACTGCCAGGGGTACTATGATCACTCACACAAAACAGCGTACATGTTGTAGATGTGTGGTACTGGTATTATGATGTGCTGAGTGTGGGGTGTAGACGAGAACGCGAATGCTTGAAGCTCTTAGTAAAGTCAATAATGCACCCATACACTCGCATGCAGTAGTCAATGATGAATTGAAGACTGCTGGCACGTTTCAAACATTTATTTACGAAACTGACAGTAGCATCAACAGGACAGTCAAATCGACAAGATCAAGGACTTCACATAAATAATGAATGACTGTTAAATGTCTGGTAATCAAAGGCTTGCATCATACATCAACTAGGACATACCCAAACATCATCTGTCCTAATGTTACAGTTTATAATGTAGCTTCCGTACCATTGACTCAGCGCGTCAGGTACTTAATTAGCTCTGTCGTCCAACAAACGAGCTCCTAAATTGCGTAGCAATAATACATAAGGCTGTTATTCAACTGGCATAGCCCGCCAGATATATTTCCTCTTGCTGAAAAATATTGGCCGTAATACAGGGCCTCAATATGTAGACAGCTGTGTATCCTTTGTTAGCAGGCACGATCAAACCATGCTAAACATATATACCGCCAACCTGCGGCGTCCACAATAATTTATCATCATCATTAGGCTTCTGTTCAATTGAAAACACATAGTCTCATTTGGCTAGAACAAGAAGCAAAGAAGGAATTCTGTCTCTCAAGATCTGTGAGCTTCACTCGCAGATAGGTAACTTCAAATGTTCTGCAACCAAAGGCATATTAATAAGAATGTCATTTACCTTTTACAGAATCTTCCGGATACACACTTAATAAATGTCGTCACTCTTGACGAACAAAGAATCACTGGGGAAAACATTGACATTTCAGTCATATCGAAAACTTTCCAATCCCCATGATGATATAGAGAAAATCACAACGGACATCATGTCCGACAGCCCAAAAAAACACAACCTCCCTGACGGAAGTTTCCTCAGTTCGCGCCCAGAACTTGCGCATGCCTAGACAGCATAAAACTGAGCATCGTTAAGACAGATCAACGACAATAATTGAAAGAAAGAGAAGATAACCCTTAAACAACCTGTCATAGAAGTTAATACCCAATTATCCAACTTTGACCAACAAAAGTATTTAAATAGATTTACCTATTATGACACCGTCAAAACGGCAGCAACAGACTACCGCACCCCCCCTATTATGACTGGCACAACAAAAAATTAAATAGATTTACCTATCAATGACTCCGTCATACCACGACAGCAACAGACTACCGCAACCCCCGTATAAAAAAAAATGACCCATTTTTTTAAAAATACATCAATGAGCAAGATACCACAAGCTCATGACACATGAATAATGCGCCAATGAAAGAATCAACCGGAGAGAATCAAATCATCTCACCAAATAATAGAAAATATATTCGGGAAGGTACCATCAAAGAAACCTCAGTTGCTGGCGATACTAACAAAAATTACATAACTATCAAACAATTATGCAATACTATAATCATAGCAATGACAAATGACAATCTATCTCAAGAAGTCATATCAATATACAAATTACAATGTTATACCATTAATATATGTAATGGATGGACATGACCAAATTTGTTAAATTCCTTACACATTATCTAACAATAGAAGTATATTATATACAAATAAGTGCTGCGATCTCTCGAACAAATGTAAGGTATGGCATCATCATGGTTCTCACAAGCGCTCCGTACTTGGTACTAGTTTGCACTGAGAACAATATAAATGACACAATTAGTAACATGCTATAATGCACTATAGTCATTACAAAATTATTTAAGTATTATATGTGGCCATTTTAACATTTTTCCTTTTCTTATTTTTTGACCTTTATTTTATGTTAACCTTAACCTTCCACATTACATCAAAGATAGTAATAGAGAAAGAAAACAATCAATTTACTAATCTAAGGTGAAACAAATGTGTTAATGTATATTATGAACAGACATGAGTCTGGAAATGTATCATGAAATCTAGGACACAAGACTTAAGTGGAATCATGTGGGCATCTAGACAGTATGTCCGCCATCACATTATCCGAACCACGGATAGCCCGCACCGTGAAATGAAAAGGTTGAAGAGCAATAGCATATCGAGTAGATCTCGAGCTCTTCAAATCCTTGTTCTGCATAGCTGTAAGAGCTTTTTGGTCGGTTTCCATAATGAAATGCGCGCCTAGAAGGAATCTTTGTAGCTTAAGAATGGCCCAGACCATAGCTAACAATTCACGGTCTAAAACCGAATAGTTCCTTTCTGCCGCATTCAATTTCCTAGAGATATACATCACAGGATGCAGAGTTCCTGAATACTCCTGCATAAGTGCCGCCCCGATCCCAGTGGAAGAGGCATCACTACGAAGGACAAAAGTCTTATCAATCGATGGTAGTCGTAAGATAGGAGGAGATGAGAACAAATTCTTAATCTGATCCAATGAAGATTGGCATTCTTGGGACCAGCGCACCATATTAGGAGAACCTTTTTTCAATAAAGTTGAAAGAGGTGCCATAATGGAGGACAGATTCTTAATGAATCTTCCGTAGAATTGTATTAATCCCAAGAGACTACGCACTTGCTTTTTTGTTTTAGGAACGGAGATATTTAATATCTTAGAAATGTTTTGGTCCTCTGTCTTCAATAGACCATGACCAACACGATGACCTAGGAAAGAAATTTCACTAAACCCAACAAAGGCTTTAGAGGGTTTTGCAGTCAAATTATGCTCGCGTAGAGTAGACAGTAACTCATTTAAACCCGAATAGTGTTCTTCCCAAGTATCGCTGAAAAGACAGATGTCGTCTAAGTATGCGATGACATCTGTACGATATGAGAGAATTCGACGCATCATGCGTACGAAAGTAGCTGGGGCGTTCATCAGCCCGAAAGGCATAAAATTCCATTGATACAAACCCCTAGGTGTTGAGAAAGCAGTGAAAGGTTTGGCGCGTTCAGTTAACGGAACTTGCCAATAGCCTTTCGACAAGTCAAGTTTAGTAAAGAATCGCGATTTAGAAAGTCTAGTAAGTAGATCTTCCAATAAAGGCATAGGTTCAGCATCGAACTTCGTAACTTGGTTCAATTTGCGATAATCGACGCAAAGACGTATGTTATTGTCTTTCTTTCGAACAATAACCATGGACGAAGAGTATGCTGAAGTGGATGGTTCAATTATTTTCAATTGTATCATTTCATCCAATTCTTTCTCGACTTGCGCTTGGAAATGAATAGGGATAGGATATGGTCTTACTCTGATCGGATTATGATCAGTAAGTATAATGTCATGTTTGATAATATGTGTGTGTCCAGGAATGTCGGTAAGGACATCCTGAAATGATTGTAGCAAAGAAGATACTTGACGCTGTTCCTCAAAAGACAAATTAGAAGAAACCGAAACGTTTCTCCATGATTCCGTAGAATTGAGTGGAATCATAGGAAGAGGTAGATTAACATCTGAAAACGTAGTTTCCTCCTCCTGTATAACCGACAAGGATGAGATATGACCATGTTGGACTGGAGAATCGTCCGTCGCCTGGAAAATAGGCTGCAAATAGTCTGGTCGTTCAATAAATTCCGTAAGCATATTTATATGGAAGGTTTTATGCCTTCCATCAATATCGACAACATAGTCGACATCGGAAATTTTTGAGACTATTCTATATGGACCTTTCCATGCAATGAGAAGTCTGTTCTCCCTCGAAGGAAGTAAGACAAACGCTTTGTCTCCAGGACAAAGTTGACGTAGGCGTCTCTTCTTATTAGCGAATTGCCTCGCCTTTTCTTTGGCAAATTCGGAGGATGAAGTCGCTAACTTGCATGCTTCGATAATCTTATGCCTGAGAGCAATGACATACTCATATGAAGATTGAGTGTCATTGTCAATATTATCGGCAGTTATCAAATCGTGTAGCAAGGACATAGGACCGCGCGGTTGCGCGCCAAAAACTAGTTGAAAGGGAGAAAACCCTGTATGCTCGTTGGGGACCTCTCTATAGGCAAAGAGAGCCGCGGGTAAAACCCTGTCCCAATCCTGAGGATGATCCTCAGTAATCTTGCCAAGTAAGTTCTTAAGTGTTCTATTAAGACGTTCAACTAACCCATTAGACATTGGGTGATAAATACTACTGAGAGACCTTTTAATATCTAGGATAGACATCACCTGCGACATAGTGTCTGATATCAATTGAGTACCATGGTCTGACAATATTTCTCTGGGAAAACCCAAACGAGAAAATATTAGCCAAAGAGCGTCTGCGATATCGGCAGTAGATATGCTCTTTAGAGGTATAGCCTCTGGCCAACGTGTGCACATGTCGACGCATGTTAGGATGAATTGATGTCCTCTGGCTGACTTAATCTTAAAAGGGCCAATAATATCTATTGCCATCTTCTGGAATGGTCGAATGGGAATGTCTGCAGCCTGGATAGGTGCAGCATGTCGTGGACCTCTAGATTTGACTTCTTGACAAATCTTACAAGATCGGCAATAAATTCGTATGTCTTTGTTTACGAATGGCCAAAAGAAAGCCGCTAGAACTCTCGACTTAGTGCGAGAAAAACCCATGTGTCCAGCACACTGAGAATCGTGTGCATGTTGAAGAATTAAGGCTCTCATACTTTTGGGCACAAGAATTTGAGAGTGCATAGATTTGTCTGAGTGTTGTACCATACGTACTAGTATACCATTCTTCATAGTGATATACGATTTGTGAATTGTATTTTGATTCGGATCACCGTTTTTAGCGAGAAGAAAGTATTTATTTAGAGAAGAGTCTTCTTCTTGTAGTTTCACAAACGAGTCATGTGAAATCACCAAGTGATCATCTTGGCTACCAACTTCATTACTATCATTAGATGAAGTTGAAGGAATAAGAGCTTGTGCTCTTGTTACAACCACATTGGCTGTTTGGATATTATGTTCTTCCCAAGCAGCAATTTGCTGCGGGGTACATTCCTTAACCCCGTGAATACGACCGATTATAAGATCCGCAATAGGATTAGGAAGAAGACACGCGTGGACATCTCCTGTAAAGAAGGGAGTATCCATGTGGATGATAGCAGTAGGATATATCTCCAAAGTTCCACCAAATGTCACACACTTAACCACCTTTCCCGTGGCACAGCAAGGATCTATGAGAGATTGCCTAACCCCAATAGTAGTACATCCAGAATCAAAAAGTACTGAGACTGGATTATTATTCACTAGACCTTTATGTAAGATAAGAGATCCTTTCCCGTCATGCGCAACTGTAGCAGGAAGAGCGGGAAGAGGGTGACCACAAATTAGGGTAGATACTGTAGATGGCTCGAACAATGTTGAGCATTGGGGGCACTTAGCTGCTCTCCCAAAATCGAAAGCAGAGCCAGTGATAGCATTAGAGTTTCTACTATCGTTCACTTGACTACAGGCTTCCTGAGACTCATGTTGTGCAGCGTTTGCCTGACGATAAGATTTTCTTTTGTTATGTCTAGGTCTGCCGCGATTATTATTTCCCCTGTAATTATCATTATATTGCCCATCATAACCATTATTCTGGTTTGCATCACAGTTTCCATAACCATCATCGTAATATTCTTGACGGCGAGGATAATTATCTCGAGAAGAAAAACTCGGATAGTTTCTATTGTGATAACCTTTGCGAAAGTGTCTATAATTATTAGACCCAACATTACGAGGACTATCAGCTCGTCTCCAATTCTTTGAAGAAAACCCACTGTGTGATGGATTGCTTTGATATTGAGTGTAATTCTGATTACTCTTCTTATTAAAGCTTTGTTTAGCACCTTGAAATTTATGATTGTAATTAGAGCCATATGGTGCTGCCGAAGCAACTGGCAACCCTTCTTTCGCTTTAGAATTGCTAACTGTAGCATGGGGATGCGCAGTTACGTACTGGCAACAATATTCCTCCATGTCTTTTATGTTTTTAGGTTTACGCTCATGAAGAAAAGCAAGGAAAGATTCATTGACCGATGACATAACTTTGTCTGCAAGTAATAAGTCCATTAGGCCTTTATATGTTTTTTCAGTCTGAGACAACTCAATCCAACGTGTGAATGTACGGCGTATCTTTATAATAAAGTCAGAGAAATCTACTCCGTTTTCTGGCACCATTGTCTCAAGACGAAGATGATAATCTTCTTCTTTTAGTTGATATCTTTTAAGCAATGCTGCTCTGACAACATCATAGTTAGTCCTATCATGTTCCTCTATTGTCATAAGAGTAGTTACTGGTTCACCTGAAAAAAATTCCATGTTAGAGAAATTGAAATTGATTAATGCGGGTGCTCATCAAGCAACTTCGGATACGACAAAGGAGAAGTCTACTAAGATCAAATTACCTCATTTCAATCCTTTAAAGGACGATATAACGGATTATCTTGATAGATTCCAATTTTTATGCGATACGCATAAAATATAAGCATTATTAGGTAAATGTTATTACTATTTAGATCCAAGTGATAGCATCAAATTCACTTCTGAAATCTCTACGACCTCAGTGAACTTCCTTGACATCACTGTGACTATTAGTCCTACTTGTCTTAAAACGTCTGTCTATTATAAGGCTACTGACGCTCATGGTTTCCTTCTTTATACTTCATCGCATCCTCTTAGTTGTAAAAATTCCATTCCCTTTTCTCAACTTCTTCGCTTGCGTCGGTTATGTCACGATGACGATGATTTTCATCAGCGAGCTCAAGAGATGCTTGAGTTCTTTCGCCGACGTCTTTATCCAGAACATGTTTTATCTGATGCCCTTAATCGTATCACACGCGTCACTCGTCAGACGGCACTCACTACTAAATCTTCTGTCCAATCTGACAGACTCAAACTGGTTCTAACTTTCCATCCTCACTGTCTGGCGGTAAATAGAATTCTGTTTCGACATCTGCCTATTCTCAGCTCTGATCCTGATACCAAAGAGTGGTTTCGTGATACACCTTTGGTAGCTTATCGTAGGGATAGAAATTTTAGGGATATTCTTGTACACAGTCGCTTGCGACATACTAGCCCGTCTTACTTTGGTACTAAACCGTGCCAACGCCGGATATGTAAGACCTGTCCGTTTGTACTTCAAACTCAGACAGTCACTTTTCCGAAAGGAAAATTTATCATTAAAGAGTCTTTTACGTGCGAATCCAGAAACCTGATTTATGCTATCATCTGCAAGAGATGTGGCATGACTTATATTGGTGAAACTGGCAGGCGTTTGGCAGACAGGTTTTGTGAGCACTTGAATGACATCTATCATGACAAACATTTACCGGTGGCCCTTCATTTCAATAGGCCTGACCATGCAGGTAATTCTGATATTCATGTTACTGCCCTCCTTTCATGTGCCGGTAATGACAAGACTCGCTTTTCGTTGGAGAATCGCCTTATTTTTAAAATGGGTGTTTTAGCTCCCGATGGTTTGAATATCCAACATCATTTTGCATAAATTCTGGTAGCTTTTCTCCTTTTCATTCTTTATTCGTTGCCTTTTAGATCTATCTTCTTATGTTTTTGTTTTGGTTCGTTTCGTATCTTTTTATATCTTTGGTTTTGCCGCTATCGTACGTCACTTCCTTGCGATTTCTGTGACGGAGTACTACTGCTTTCTTTCACAGATTCTTTGGATTGAGCTGAGATAACTTTTATTAGTTCATCAGTTTTGTTAATTCTCTTTTTTTCGTTTCGTTGATTATTTACTTTCTTGTTTCGGTATTTCTGTTAGATTTTACGATTTTCTTGTATTATTATTGTTCTTTTTCTCTCATCACTGTTGTTGTTTACTTTTTCAATCTGCTTGTATCGCCCATTTGTTGTATATTTCTCATCAACGTATAGTTTTTTAGTACCTATATGTATTCTTGTCTTTGTCACCTGTCTGTCCCTTGTTTCTTGTGAACCGTTATTTGTAAAACTGACTAAATACCGTTTTATTGGTTTTAATACTTATATACTCCATAACACAAACTTTCGTTACGGAAGCTAATGCCGAAGGAAGCTGACAGTTCATCATCATCATCACCCTTCGGTTCCTCAAGGAGCATAGACATTCAACAAGCATATGCCAAGTCTTCCTGTCCTATGCAGTTAGCTCAGTGTCTTTCCATATTTTCTTCATGTCACGTGTCTGTCTTCAGTTCTCTTCTCTGGTGTTCTTTTTGGTCTCCCTCTACCTTTCTTACCCACGGACTTTCTTCTACTTCTTCGTTCTCCCTCAGACATCAACTTGAATATGTTCAAAGAAAGCAGCGGTCCGTCTCAGGCTGTTGACATTTCCGTAGAGCTTTTCTAGGAATGGCTCTGGTGATGACCATATGCGCTTTCTTTGTTCCTCATATGTTGGGCACTTTTGAAGTAGATGCTCAGCAGTCGTTATATCAGTGCCACAGTTACACTCATCAGTAGTTCGTACCTTTAACTGGATGTAAACACTTGTTTGTAAAATGTTTAATTCATGAATCTCTTCACGAGGTCTCCAGTCCACTTGACTTTTATTACACCCGAATATCTCCTATTCCTAAGACAAAGAAATAAAAGAACCACTGCTTTTTTTTAAGCAACTGGTAAAAGGCGACTAACAACTTTATCTTGTGAAACAAACTGCTACATGTACCATCAAAAGGAGAGCACATGAAATGTGTTGGAGCAGGCTTCCTGCAAGGAAGTAGAGAAGATTTTTATTCCCTGTCTATTTATGTAATTATCAATCACTTAAGTTTCTTAAACTTCATCTCTTTTTTTTAACACTTGTGTCACGGATTGCCTCCCCATAGCTCTGCAGTAGTGGTCCGCCAGTGGCCAAAACTCAAGAGTATCTAAAATGGGTCGTCAAAGGTGTCTACCTTCGCACAAGATTACTCTTGGCAGAGTTGTAGATAGTAGGGTAATGACGCTTCTATCCCAAGCGAGTATTCATAAGATATTTCCGAAGTCAAGAACAATGCTGCATTGGCAGGGCAATTGTTAACTTATATCGGTCCGCCGCTTTTTATGAAGAATCAAGCAATAGTTTTAGCCCGTTCAAGCCCCCAGTGTGGTGTAAATCCAGCGAAATTCTTTTTTATAAGTATTTGCTCTAAAGATGTAAATATATCTCTAGATGTATATATATTAAAGAGTTTTGTTCATACGTTTGCTTTCATACCTATAATAACTGAATAAACAATGATTGTTTAGTTTTAAAATAACGTACATTTTTTAATAATCGATTAGTTTTAACAGGTTAAAATAGAGATGAAATGATGGTGAATTTTAGATGAAAGTTTTAACTTCATAGAGACTGGAAAGTGGAATGTTAATGTTCTTTGCTGTTGCCTTTTAGTAAGCACTTAACTTAGCATCGATGACTACTGCAGCCGTCGTTTCGTCAATTCTTCTGTGATGATGACACGTCTGTGACGAGTAGGGTGTATGTGGGTGGATGTAGAAGATCAGACAACACTCATACACCGTTCGTCTGGCTCACTGTCTAAGGAGTAATACACCGCCTCCAACAACCATATCAATCTCCGTGAATATATAATATCACAAATAAGTCACAATGGGCGCAGGGCCATTACAAAAATTGGAGACATAACAACTCCCGAGTATTCTACGATCACTCTGATCCTCGGAATAACTACAGCCACAAAATAGACTACTACATAAATCCACTGCACCACTCTGGCCCTCTACTCACGCACTACTATAGACATCCATTCTTCTCTTTTCTACGCTCTTCGCTGTCTACTGTCTACTCTCTCAACACACTACTCACTCAACACACATCTCTCTCTCTGACTGACCCCTTTCATTCGTATTCACCAAACACGTGAAAACCTTCCACGCTTCACTGATCTTCATTCACGCCTAACTTTAGCTAGCAGCTTGTCTTGATCTCTGCTCACAACATTGCTTGTAACTAAAATATTACAAGGCAAGCATTCCCAACTCACAACAACTCAAATGACGAATAAACTCCCGTTGGAGCATGGGAACATTCATACATGCAAAATACCCTCAAAACACTCCGTGACAACTTCACAGTCTGATAGCTTTGTTCTACGAACAGTCTGATAGCTTCGTTCCACGGACAGTCTGATAGCTTCGGTCCAGGAACAGTCTGATAACTTCATTCTACGAACAGTCTGATAGCTTCGTTCCACGAACCCAAAGTAACTTTTGGGAACACAATCTCCTGGCATAGTTTAGAATGGACACAGCACTTAGGATGCTTTCGAATCACTTGTACTGGAAATTTCGTATTCCTCTTATGGCGGATTATCTGATTCCTTAGGTCTCCAGTCTTTGTATTTAAAAAATGCGGGTTTACTTTTTTGCGTTTTAAAGTTGCCCAAGTACTCTGATCCTGGTCCTTTAAGTTTCCAGTCTTCGTATTTAAATATGCGGGTTTACTTTTAAGTTTCAAAGTTGCCCAAATACTTTAACTTGGTCCTTTACGTTTCCAGTCTCTATATTTAAAAATGCGGGTTTACTTTTTAGTTTTAATGTTACCTTTGGAATCCTTTGTCCGCTCCTCCTCTTTCTGGTTCTGGTGAATTGCTAGCTTGACGGTGCGATGCAGTCTGATCTGTGAATCCGATTTCGCTAGATTATATTTCCAATTCTCAGTTCAAAATCTCAGATTGTACTTCCGACAAATTTTCCAATGAAAGTCAATGTCTATTCTGTCTCTCGAATCAAGCCAATCGAAAGCTCTTTACACTTTCTGGGCTGAGGTGTTTCAATCATAATACCCCCGCGTGTTTTAAAATATTAAAATTTTAAAATTCCAACGCGTGACCCCTTTTTCATTTCTTGTCTAGATGCTTTCTCACCAATATTGTCTCCCCAGACAGATTATGTGTAATATTGATACAGTGATGGCCCAGCGGAAACGATTATCTAATTATCACCTGTATCTTCGCACACCCCAGACGGCTCTCCCAGACAGACAGTATGGCTTTTCTTTTCATCGCTCGTGAGCGACTATATTGTGTCAAAAGAGATCGACTCTATCAAAGGTGGCCAGACGCCTAAGGTGATAAACGTATTATCCGCTGACCGGTCTAATTACCCTGGTATTATTACGGTTCACCTGGCGAAACGTAAACAAGTATGGGAGTAGTCACAGTAAAAAATGAATGAAGGTGCATAAAATATGCCAAATAAAAAGCGGATGAAGGAGAGAGAGAGGTGCTCAAAAGTACATGTACAAACGTTTTGTCACAACTTGTTTATCTTATTATTTATCTCACCGCTCTCCATTCTTCATTTCTTCTTATTGTTCATTTTCTCTTCTGTGATTTCGTCTCCTTCTTATTTTTCTTAATCTAATTCTTCTTTTGTTTCTTCTCTTTTTTCGCATCCTCTGCAACTTTTATTTTTGTTATCTCTCCACTTTCATTTTCCTCTACTTTCTCTCTCTTTTCTCCTCCTCCGTAACTTCTTTTTTTTTTAATCTTTCTTTCCGTTTTCTATTTCTTATTTAAATCCAGCGACATTCACGAACAGCCTCACCCATAATATAACAACCTGGTACACGCCTCTGTTTACTGCCAATGCCTCCGTTGATTTATCCGACAGAAACCCACCGACCCTTTTGGAGCGCCGCACGTGTCGTGATAAACTTTCACGCTTTGATATAGCAAATAAAGAGGAGGGTTAGAACGGGGGATGGGCGAACGAACAAACCAACCATCTTTATTTTCAAAGGGTTAAGAATTGGGCACGGAGGCCCGTCTAACATTCTGTCCTCTCTCTCTCTCACTCGCTCTGTCTGTCTCTTTCTTTCTTTCTCTCTCTCCCATCTTGTATTCTGCGTCCTTTCATTCCCACATGTTACTTTAAGCATTAATTTAAAGGCATGCAACATTATAAAGGTAATATAAAAGTATACATTAATAGTATCCAATCATAATCAAATTTAAGTATATTCAAAAGAAACGTAATGGAAAAAAAACAGCAACAATAATTGGAGAGAGAGGGAGAGAGGAGAGAGAGAGGTAGAGAAATTGGTAATATTTAATAATTCTGTTCATAATTTAGAACGTGAGGCAACAATAATTTGAGGATTATGTGAGGTATGGAAACCCGGAAAGGATCATGTAAAGTACAAGAAGGAGAGCGTGCTTATTACATGTATTTGAAGGAAGCAGCCTGCAATCTTTAGGCGTGTTAAAAGAAGGTGGAGGAGGTAAGCTGAAGGCTACATGGTTACAGTAGGAAAAGGTGACGGAAACAAGGGATTGAGCACGACAAATAGAGAAGGTACACATTGACTAAGCGGTTAGAGCACTTTCTTCTCACGGGACAGTTATCGGGTTCCGGGATTCAAACCTGATAGCTTCACGTTCGAGCTTACCCAGCTGTATATGGGTACATAACTCCGCTGTTGTGCTAAGAACGGCGAATGCAGAGAGGTAGGGAACTGGTCACCCCGATTCAAATAGCTGGGTCTAGTATGGTGAATTTTTTAAGACTTCACTCCTCTACGGCAGTTTGTGCTGTGATACTACCTTTATCTTTTTACATCACATCGTGGCATGAGGGAAACAGGATTCTTCTTCTTCGTGCGCTCTCATATAACCATGCTGCTACTTTCATATAACCATGCTGCTACTCTCATATAACCATGCTGCTACTCTCATATAACCATGCTGCTACTCTCATATAACCATGCTGCTACTCTCATATAACCATACTGCTACTCATATAACCATGCTGCTACTCTCATATAACCATGCTGCTACTCTCATATAACCATGCTGCTACTCTCATATAACCATGCTGCTACTCTCATATAACCATGCTGCTACTCTCATATAACCATGCTGCTACTCTCATATAACCATGCTGCTACTCTCATATAACCATGCTGCTACTCTCATATAACCATGCTGCTACTCTCATATAACCATGCTGCTACTTTCATATAACCATGCTGCTACTCTCATATAACCATGCTGCTACTTCATATAACCATGCTGCTACTTTCATATAACCATGCTGCTACTTTCATATAACCATGCTGCTACTTTCATATAACCATGCTGCTACTTTCATATAACCATGCTGCTACTTTCATATAACCATGCTGCTACTTTCATATAACCATGCTGCTACTTTCATATAACCATGCTGCTACTTTCATATAACCATGCTGCTACTTTCATATAACCATGCTGCTACTTTCATATAACCATGCTGCTACTTTCATATAACCATGCTGCTACTTTCATATAACCATGCTGCTACTTTCATATAACCATGCTGCTACTTTCATATAACCATGCTGCTACTCTCATATAACCATGCTGCTACTTTCATATAACCATGCTGCTACTTTCATATAACCATGCTGCTACTCTCATATAACCATGCTGCTACTTTCATATAACCATGCTGCTACTTTCATATAACCATGCTGCTACTTTCATATAACCATGCTGCTACTCTCATATAACCATGCTGCTACTCTCATATAACCATGCTGCTACTTTCATATAACCATGCTGCTACTTTCATATAACCATGCTGCTACTTTCATATAACCATGCTGCTACTTTCATATAACCATGCTGCTACTTTCATATAACCATGCTGCTACTCTCATATAACCATGCTGCTACTCTCATATAACCATGCTGCTACTTTCATATAACCATGCTGCTAATTTCATATAACCATGCTGCTACTTTCATATAACCATGCTGCTACTCTCATATAACCATGCTGATACTTTCATATAACCATGCTGCTACTCTCATATAACCATGCTGCTACTCTCATATAACCATGCTGCTACTTTCATATAACCATGCTGCTACTCTCATATAACCATGCTGCTACTTTCATATAACCATGCTGCTACTCTCATATAACCATGCTGCTACTTTCATATAACCATGCTGCTACTCTCATATAACCATGCTGCTACTTTCATATAACCATGCTGCTACTCTCATATAACCATGCTGCTACTCTCATATAACCATGCTGCTACTTTCATATAACCATGCTGCTACTTTCATATAACCATGCTGCTACTCTCATATAACCATGCTGCTACTCTCATATAACCATGCTGCTACTTTCATATAACCATGCTGCTACTCTCATATAACCATACTGCTACTCATATAACCATGCTGCTACTCTCATATAACCATGCTGCTACTCTCATATAACCATGCTGCTACTCTCATATAACCATGCTGCTACTTTCATATAACCATGCTGCTACTCTCATATAACCATGCTGCTACTCTCATATAACCATGCTGCTACTCTCATAAAGTTGTCGGTTTGCGACAGGCTTCTGACCTTGCCATAAAGTTCCTCTTTAGAATTGTGTATCATTGATTTGATATCACGGTATGTCCATCCAACTCTGTCGATACTGCTGCCAAGATATATGTAAGGGGGCCTGGTGCGGAGGTGGTACCAAGCTACTTAAAGAACACAAATGCACCTGATAATGAAAGTCAGTTATCTTCCACATTTTGCCTTTAAACGCAGTGGAGAGGTATACTTCATTTTACTTTCGCCACATTAAACTACATACTAGCCTAGTCTGTCACAACTGTATTCCTCGCAGGATTCGATTGTGCACTATCACTTTGGAAAGCGAGCCTGTCAACCACTTCGAGGAATCGGTACTCTTAAAACAGGTAATGTTGCAACCACACTTCTATATGAAATCGATACTGACTGTACAGAGTATAGATAATCGACATTTATTTCCTGGATGCAGGTTATATTGTTCTGTGCTGATTTCAGTTCGATATTTGCCTGGCTAATCGGAAAGGATTTGATATTAATTGATTAAGGTTTATAAATCACCTTTAAGTTAATCTAGAGATTTTCAAGTCCGCTTTCAAGTCAGCATTGTCAGTTGTTAGTTTTTGTAGTTTTGGCGTCGGAAGCTAGAGATACTGCAAAGATGAGCGAAATCGTGCTTTTAGCGCACGCGGGATCTTTTCCTGCTAGCTGATAGGCTACTTCTTTTCACTTCATTTATATACAGCTTGCATGACTGAGTTCATGACTTGTTTCTGATCTAGCACACAGTCAGGCTTAGTATATTGCCTTGTTGTATACTGTATGGCTTTTTCCAACCTGTTGTTCATTGTCTCTAATGTCATTATCTCAGTCACTCTCTCACTCTGTCTCCCTTTCTCTCTCTCTCTCTCTCTCTCTCTCTCTCTCTCTCTCTTTCTTTCTCTCTCTCTCTTTCTCTCTCTCTCTCTCTTCTTTCTTAAAGGTTGCTTCTAAAACGACACTAGTCCTGCAGTATTTGCACAAGTTTGTTATTTCTTTACCTGAACTGTTCCAGCAGTATTCCAACTGCATCAGCACAAGCGTTACTGGCATTATTCTAACAATCCAAGCAGACATGTGTTATTCCTTGATCGGCACTTTTCCAAAAGTATCAGCCAACATGTGTTATTCCTTGACCGGCACTATTCCAACAGTCACAGCAGACATATGTTATTCCTTAACCGGCACTATTCCAACAGTCACAGCAGACATATGTTATTCCTTAACCGGCACTATTCCAACAGTCACAGCAGACATATGTTATTCCTTAACCGGCACTGTTCCAACAGTCACAGCTGACATACATTATTACTTGACCGGCACTATTCCAACAGTATCAGCACAAATGTGTTATTCCTTGAACCGGCAATATTCCAACAGGACCAGCAAACTTGTGCTATTCCTGTACCGACACTATTCCAAGAGTATCATCACAAGTTTGTTATTCCATTACTGGCACTATTCCAACAGCAAAAGCACAAGTATATAGCTCCATAACCGGCACTATTCCAACAGCAAAAGCACAAATGTGCTGTTCCTTTACCGACACTATTCCAATAGCATCATATTAACACAAGTTTAAGAAAATAAATAAATAAGCACATGCGTCGTCTGGCATTGACTTCAGCAAGGTGGCCAAATGCAGTAGTAGTTCCACCGTCTTTAAAGAGCTACAGAGAACAAAAGGAAGACATATTTGTTTAAAAAATAATTGCTGTTTTCTTTTTTAAACATCTCTGTAACAAGGCTAAAGAAATTACACTAAAAATCATAATTACTTTCTAACGTGGTTGCAAGGTTATCTGTTACAATAAACGTTTATCATGTCGTCATCATTGTCGTAAAACGTGTGTGTAAACCCACTTCTTAGTTAAATCACTATGTCGAGATACAAAAATCCCCCAGCCAATCAACGAGCAACGTTCACCAATCTCTGAGACATAATAAAATTAGCCATAAGCCCTGTTTTTCGGAACTCGGTTGGGGCCATCTTGTCTCCCAATATGGCGGAAAACAGAATAAAATTAGGCATAAGCCCTGTTTTTCTGGGACTCGTCTCGGTCACGGATTGTACGGCGGATGGTACGGAACCGCATATAGCCAATCAGCTTGCCACGCCGAGAACCAATCAACAGCATTCCTTAAGCAGAAAAAGTTACCTCGACTACCTATATATACGGGCGAGATTTTATTCAAAATCACGCACCCACCAACACGAAGCCAGCTTGACGACCGACTGAAGAAGAGAAGCTGTCAGACTGATTTATTGCTCACCTGCATTGACCGGGAACTCTTACTTCACTAAAGTCGACTGGCCGGTGTTGCGCACATATTCTTTTGTGTGGCGCACAGATTACGGTTGTTACGCATACAACTGGAAAATGTAATTATTTGTCTGATAAAAATATATTTATCTTTGAATTCACGATTATCAGTCTAAGGGACAGAACTCAGATTAGTCGATGTGTATTCATTCTGTGAGTTATCTGTTCTTGTATCTTTCCTGAAGATCGAACTCAGCGTAGAAATCTAGGTTTACAGCGATCTATTATTTGTTTGGTTAGAAATAGATTGTTCTTGCTTCAGAATATCTATGGCCCCAATCTATGTGTATTTTTTGTCTATGTAGGACGAGACTGTCTTATATCTTAATATCTTTGTTTGTCTAAGTCGAACTATATCTTCGGTGTCGAACTCGGGGTCAAAGGTTGTTCGGCGAATGTGTCGCGAGGTCGACGTGAGAGGGTTCCGCCCTGATGGGTGCTGAGTTGTTTGTAGCGGCCTGTCGCCGGAAAAGTGATCTCTATATTAGTGGGGAAAGAGGTAGTCTCTTTAGACATATCATGTATCATTCACCCCAGTGTTTATTCTTACTGCCAAGGAAGGGCAGAATCATATTCTAGTGTATTTCTGATACCAAGGTAAAGACGCATTTCTTATGAACATTTCCTGAGTCATTGTATTCGATGGGCAATCGTACGGTTGTACGTTTAGACGAATATTAGCCAGATGAAGATGACATTCATACCTAGCAGCACCATATTATGTGATGAAGTCAATTGTATAAATGGTAGAAGCTACAAAGCAAGGAGGACATTTAATGTATGATCAGCTTTGATTGCGCTTCATAGTTTATATCCTGGGTGAGCGACAACTCACTGGGAGGAGAAGCCATTTTGAATTCTATATTTTCCAATCATCGAGGAGAGAACAGGGATGCCCCCTTACTATCACCTGATGAGTCCAGAGATCACTGCTACAGAAGAGAACCCACTACTAGTGGTTCAATATTGTTATCAAAGAAATATGTGCTGAACTTTATCTATATGAATCTTCGCTAGACGAGGTTAGGTCTAGGAACCATTTTGAATATATTATTTATGAACTGACGTGCTCTGTCAGTAAAGACAGATGATTATCTGTATTGGAATCACTGAATGCTTGTCTACTGAGATTCCATTATGCTGTCATGCAACATGAATGCCGATTTAAAACTGTAGACTATTGTCATACATATATGATGGTGTTGTGCCAACCTGTTTCCTGTTCCTGTGTCGTCGAAGTGTGTGTCCATTAAATACAAGAAAACGTAAACAGTAGTTCGTCTTACACTTCCTGCCACGAGTGAGTGAGATTGCCCTATTGTCAACTCTCAGAACATTTTCCAGCATTCGCGTACTGTTGTATCCTCACTCCAAATCAATACACCACTGCGTAGGTCGAGTTGACCTTGGTTTGTCTTCATGTTTGACAACACCTATCGACACTCTTCGAACACGATTAACTGCAACACTACAACCAACACTGGTGGCCAGATGTTATTAGAGCAGCTTTATTGAAAAAATATCAATGAACAGAGGAAGGTTACCGTACTTTGTTTAAGAAAATGGTACCTGAATCAGGGGTAGAATTCTCAGAATTCATTGCAAGGACACGTCTTACATTTAATCGTTGGATTGAGTTGTCCAAAACAGAAAAGACATATGAAGCCCTTATGGACTTGCTGCTCAGAGACAAGATTATGTCAAGTGTTAATAAACCATTCCTTGAATTCCTACATGAGCGTAAACCCAAGACACTAAAAGAAATGCAAGAATATTGTGACCAATACGTCACTGCACACCCTGACATAACTCTTAGCAACACTAAGATTAAAGAGAGTATGCCATTTGCATCAGCAACACCATACAACCCTAATTATTCACACAAATTTCAGGGACCACAAAACAAGTTTGGGAAAAAAAGGTAACCATAATAGTTATCAAAACCAAGGAAACCAATCATTTCAAGGTTCTTCTGCGAAGAACTGGAGACGAGCTGACAGCCCTCGATACAGAGGTGGTCATAATTATAGAAATTTCCGCAGAGGAAGTCATTATAGGAACTATCCAAGTCATCCATCATGGAGACAACAAGACCATAATTATAGAGATACTCATTATAATGAATATGATAATGGTAACCATGAGAATTATGACTCAAACCCAAATAGGGGTTACAATAGAGGAAATAATAATGATTACAGAGGCAATAATAATCGAGGTAGATCACAATACAAAAAACATAAATCATATTATCATGGAAACTCTGCACAGCAAGAGTCACATGAAGACTATAAACAGACCAAAGATAATAATGATGCTAATAATATGGCGTGTTCCGCTTTTGATTTTGGGAGAGCATCTCAGTGCCCCCAATGCAAAACATTATTTGAACCAACTATGGTGTCCACTTTAAGTTGTGGCCATCCTCTTAGCGCTCTTCCTGCGTCAGTCGCGCATGATGGAAGAGGTTCTCTTGTCTTACATAGAGGTTTAGTAAATGACAATCCAGTCTCAGTTCTTTTTGATTCTGGATGCACCACAATTGGTGTTAGGCAGTCGCTTGTAGATCCTTCTCGTGCCACTGGAAAAGTAGTCAAATGTGTAACATCTGGCGGCAACTTAGAGAAATACTCTACGGCTATCATTAGGATTGCTACTCCTTTCTTTACAGGAGATGTACACGCATGTCTTCTGCCGAATCCGATCGCTGATCTTATCATCGGTCGTATTCACGGAGTCAAAGAATGCACTCCGCAACAAATTTCCGTTTGGGAAAAACAAAATATGCAAACTGCTAATGCTGTAGTCACTAGAGCTCAGGCTCTTAATATGCCTCAAACTTCATCTACTGAAGATAATGAAGTGCATAACCAAGATGATCCCTTGGTAATTTCTCGTGACTCGTTTATAAAACAGCAAGAAGATGATCCGACTCTAAAGAAATTCTTCACTCTTGCAACAAAAGGTGATCCGAATAAAGATACAAAGCGTAAATCTTGGATTACAATGAAGAATGGCGTACTTGTACGTATGGTGCAAGACTCCACTAAGTCAAGTCATTTCCAGATTCTTGTTCCCAAGAATTTGAGAGTTAAAATTTTGCAGCACGCTCACGACTCTCAGTGTGCTGGACATATGGGTTTTTCCCGTACAAAGTCAAGAGTTCTTGCGGCTTTCTTTTGGCCTTTTGTGAACAAAGACATACGGATTTATTGTCGATCTTGTATAGTATGTCAAGAATTCAAATCAAAAGGTCCACGCCATGCTGCACCTATTCAGGCTGCAGACATTCCTATTCGACCATTTAAGAAAATGGCGATAGACATCATTGGTCCATTTAAGATCAAATCTGCTAGAGGACATCAGTTTATCTTAACGTGTGTGGACATGTGCACACGTTGGCCAGAGGCTATTCCTCTGAAGAGCATTACTACTGCTGACATTGCAGATGCTCTTTGGCTTATATTTTCTCGTCTGGGATTCCCCGGAGAAATATTATCAGACCATGGCACCCAACTAATATCGGATACCATGTCTCAAGTAATGTCTACTCTGCAGATAGAGAGATCTTTGAGTAGTATCTATCATCCTATGTCCAATGGGATGGCCAACGGCTAAATAGAACACTCAAAAACTTTCTAGGGAAGATAACTGAGGATCATCCTCAAGATTGGGACAGGGTTTTACCCGGCCCTCTTCGCTTACAGAGAGGTCCCCAATGAACATACAGGATTTTCTCCCTTTGAACTTGTCTTTGGCGCGCGACCGCGTGGCCCTATGTCTTTGCTTCATGATCTCATAACCGCTGATAATATTACCGATGACACAAAATCTTCTTACGAATATGTCATCGCGCTGAGACAAAAGATTATCGAAGCATGCAAATTGGCAACTTCTTCTTCTGAATTTGCTAAGCAGAACGCAAGACAATTTGCCAATAAGAAAAGAACCTTACGACAACTTTGTCCTGGTGACAAAGCATTTGTTTTGCTACCTTGTAGGGAAAACAGACTTCTTATTGCTTGGAAAGGTCCATACGATATAATCTCGAAAATTTCCGATGTTGACTACATTGTCGATATTGATGGAAAGCATAAAACCTTCCACATCAATATGCTTACGGAATTCCATGAACGTCCGGATTATTTACAGCCTATTTTCCAGGCAACGGACGATTCACCAGTCCAACATGGTCATTACTCATCACTGCCCTTAATACAGGATGAGGAAACAAGTTTTTCGGATGTTAATCTTCCGCTTCCGATGATTCCACTTCATTCTAGTGAATCATGGAAAAACGTTACTGTTTCTCCGGATTTGTCTCTAGGAGAACAGCGACAAGTTTCGGCTATGTTACAAACATTTCAGGATGTCCTTACTGACATTCCTGGACAAACTCATGTCATTGAACATGACATTATTCTAACTGACCATAATCCTATTAGGGTCAGACCTTATCCTATCCCTATACATTTTCAAGCACAGGTTGAGAAGGAGTTGGATGAGATGATAGATTTAAAAATAATTGAACCATCCACTTCTGCATATTCTTCGCCGATGGTTATTGTTCGGAAAAAAAGACAATAACATACGTCTTTGCGTTGACTATCGCAAATTGAATCAAGTTACGAAGTTCGATGCTGAACCTATGCCTTTACTAGAAGAGCTACTTACTAGGCTTTCTAAATCTCATTTTTTCACTAAACTAGATTTGTCTAAAGGGTATTGGCAAGTTCCTTTATCTGAACGCGCCAAACCAATTACGGCTTTTTCTACACCTAGAGGCCTTTTTCAATGGAATTTCATGCCTTTCGGCCTTATGAACGCACCAGCTACATTCGTACGCATGATGCGTCGAATCCTATCTTATCGGTCAGATGTCATCGCGTACCTAGACGACATCTGTCTTTTCAGCGATACCTGGGAAGATCACTATTTGGGGTTAGTTGAATTACTATCTACTTTACGCGAGTATAACCTGACAGTGAAACCCTCTAAAGCCTGCATTGGTTTTAGCAAAATTTCTTTCCTAGGCCATCGGGTGGGTCATGGTTTACTAAAGACAGAGGACCATAATATCACTAAGATACTTAACATCTCTATTCCTAAGACTAAAAAGCAAGTGCGAAGTCTCTTAGGTCTTATTCAATTTTATGGAAGATTCATTCCGAATCTATCCTCTATCATGGCACCTCTTTCTACACTACTAAAGAAAGGGTCTCCTAATATGGTCCACTGGTCACAGGAATGCCAATCCTCTTTGGATAAGATCAAAACTTTTTTTCAACACCACCTATTTTAGTTTTACCTACTACAGATAAGACATTTGTTCTTCATAGTGACGCTTCATCCACTGGGATTGGAGCGGCACTAATGCAAGAGTACTCTGGAACTCTGCATCCTGTAATGTATATCTCCAGAAAACTTAATGCTGCAGAAAGAAATTATTCGGTTTTAGACCGTGAACTATTGGCTATGGTTTGGTCAATACTCAAACTACAAAGATTCCTTCTAGGCGCACATTTCATAGTAGAAACCGATCAGAAAGCTCTTACGGCTATACAGAGTAAAAATTTGAAGAGCTCGAGGTCTACTCGATATGCAATTGCTCTTCAACCTTTTCATTTTTCGGTACGAGCTATCCGTGGATCAGATAATGTGATGGCAGACATTTTGTCTAGATGCCCACATGATTCCACCTGACTGTTGGGTCTTGGACTTCTTAACACTTCCAACTCTACAACAGTTTTTCTTTTATATATCAAGATAAATACACATTGTAATTTATAATATAGTGATTGTATCACTACTATCACTACATTCATTGATATATATATATATTCATCGATACTCGTTGATGATTTTTCTTTTTGTCAATCATGTACTTATAGTGCTTAAATATGAAATTGTTATATGCATTGTGTCATTGCTAGTATTGTAGTATACGTTGGTGGCACCTCCCTGGAAACATATATGCTTAAGAGAAATGCTTTCTCTGAGAGGTTGAGATGTATTCTCACCAGTCGATCTATATTTCGACTTTGCCTTAATTTGGCTTATAAATTCCAGATATTTCTCATCTGCGCAGTATTTGTGCGTTGTGAGCCTATTGTATGTTGCTCTCAGATGAAAAAAAAACGATTTTCATTTTTTTCCCGGGGGGATGTGGTAGTCTGTTGCGCACATATTCTTTTGTGTGGCGCGCACAGATTACGGTTGTTACGCATACAAATGGAAAATGTAATTATTTGTCTGATAAAAATATATTTATCTTTGAATTCACGATTATCAGTCTAAGGGACAGAACTCAGATTAGTCGATGTGTATTCATTCTGTGAGTTATCTGTTCTTGTATCTTTCCTGAAGATCGAACTCAGCGTAGAAATCTAGGTTTACAGCGATCTATTCTTTGTTTGGTTAGAAATAGATTGTTCTTGCTTCAGAATATCTATGGCTCGAATCTATGTGTATTTCTTGTCTATGTAGGACGAGACTGTCTTATATCTTAATATCTTTGTATGTCTAAGTCGAACTATATCTTCGGTGTCGAACTCGGGGTCAAAGGTTGTTTGGCGGATGTGTCGCGAGGTCGACGTGAGAGGGTTCCGCCCTGATGGGTGCTGAGTTGTTTGTAGCGGCCTGTCGCCGGAAAAGTGATCTCTATATTAGTGGGGAAAGAGGTAGTCTCTTTAGACATATCATGTATCAATCACCCCAGTGTTTATTCTTACTGCCAAGGAAGGGCAGAATCATATTCTAGTGTATTTCTGATACCAAGGTAAAGACGCATTTCTTATGAACTTTTCCTGAGTCATTGTATTCGATGGGCAATCGTACGGTTGTACGTTTAGACGAATATTAGCCAGATGAAGATGACATTCATACCTAGCAGCACCATATTATGTGATGAAGTCAATTGTATAAATGGTAGAAGCTACAAAGCAAGGAGGACATTTAATGTATGATCAGCTTTGATTGCGCTTCATAGTTTGTATCCTGGGTGAGCGACAACTCACTGGGAGGAGAAGCCATTTTGAATTCTATATTTTCCAATCATCGAGGAGAGAACAGGGATGCCCCCTTACTATCTCCTGATGAGTCCAGAGATCACTGCTACAGAAGAGAACCCACTACTAGTGGTTCAATATTGTTATCAAAGAAATATGTGCTGAACTTTATCTATATGAATCTTCGCTAGACGAGGTTAGGTCTAGGAACCATTTTGAATATATTATTTATGAACTGACGTGCTCTGTCAGTAAAGACAGATGATTATCTGTATTGGAATCACTGAATGCTTGTCTACTGAGATTCCATTATGCTGTCATGCAACATGAATGCCGATTTAAAACTGTAGACTATTGTCATACATATATGATGGTGTTGTGCCAACCTGTTTCCTGTTCCTGTGTCGTCGAAGTGTGTGTCCATTAAATACAAGAAAACGTAAACAGTAGTTCGTCTTACACTTCCTGCCACGAGTGAGTGAGATTGCCCTATTGTCAACTCTCAGAACATTTTCCAGCATTCGCGTACTGTTGTATCCTCACTCCAAATCAATACACCACTGCGTAGGTCGAGTTGACCTTGGTTTGTCTTCATGTTTGACAACACCTATCGACACTCTTCGAACACGATTAACTGCAGCACTACAACCAACAGCCGGTTTAAAATCTTAGAGGGTAAATATATTTACTATAAACTTGTAGGAAAATAGGCCTATTCCAAATGTAGGACTCATCTAACTCCAATCTATTGTCTCATATAACTCCAGTCTATTGTCTCAGATAACTCCAACCTGAAATATAACCAAAACAGTCCTTGTTAGGACTCATATAACTTCAATCTATTGTTTCATATAACTCCAACCTGATATATATAACCAAACAGTCCTCGTCTCATATAACTCCTATCATCAGAACACAACAATATTGTTAGGATATATGTTACCAGCCAGTATAGCACTTGTCAGAGGGGGGCCTGGTATATTATAGGGGGAAGGAAATGGTTGTATCACACCTAGGTGTACATATTATTGGATGTATTCATGTATTGAATTTATATTATTGGATGTATTCATGTATTGAATTTATATTATTCGATGTATCCATGTATTAATTTATCGGAAAGAATGTTTTGCAAGTAGACACCTGTCTTGTCTCACTATTGCTAACTCATACTGAGCCATGTTATCGATTGGAGGCCGACCTCTGTGCAACCTACGTTTTGCTGATGATATTGATCTGATAGCTGGATCAGAATCAGAACTTCAAGACCTTACCTCTAGACTGGAGAAAGTAACAAGAACGTATGGGATGGAAATTAATATAGAAAAAAGCAAGATATTGGTGAATAGCCATAAGAAACATGTTGCGACCAACATTACGTTAAATGGGCAAACGTTAGAAGAAGTTAACACCTTTAAATATCTCGGGTCCACTATATGCAGTGATGGAAGATCAATTAAAGAAATCAAGACAAGACTTGAGATGGCCTCAGCTGCCATGACAAGGTTGAATGTGATCTGGAAAAGTAACAACAGTTTTCCTGTGAAGATCAAATTATACAAATCACTTGTATTATCTATTCTCTTGTATGGGTGTGAGAGCTGGACACTCACTGCAGATACGGAGCGAAGGATTCAGGCTTTCGAGCATAAATGTTATAGAAGAATTTTGCGCATTTGCTATAAAGACTTGGGTGGGCTAACGCAATTGTGAGCATTTAACTGTCAAGGACGAAAAACTGAGTTAGCGTAGCAAAAGACAAGATTAAGAGCATAGCTGATAAATTTTATATATGTAATTAACAGCACAGCTGATACATTTACTATAATTGAGTAACAGCACAGCTGATAAAATTTTGTTCCTATAATTGGAAAACTTGTTTATATATATATATATATATATATATATATATATATATATATATATATATATATATATATATATATATATATATATATATATATATATATATATATATATATATGTAAATCATTTGTAAACTTACAAATCCATTACATTCCTTCTTCCAACATCCATCCTTCAACACAAGAGTAGATAGTGTATATACTAAATAAATAATAAGGAAATTGTATTTGAACGACTTGTCAATTTTATAATTGTTAATTAAGTAAAATCTGTTTCCTTGTTTTAATATCACAGTTACTTACATAGCGGCAGTGGCAATTTATGACTGTCTCCTCTCTACTAATTTTTCGAGATCAGATCATTCACAGCCGTAACTAAATTGTGATACCAGTAGTTCTCTCAGACACTGGGACTTCACCATTTTCTGCAGAAATTCTATTTCTGTAATTGTCAGTACTATACTGATCCTAGAGCCAATAAAAACCTCACGCTACAATCATCATCATCATTTCCCCTCCACTCCTTAGGGAGCCACCACTGTAGCTGATATCCTTGCAGGAAAATTACAGCAAGCATTCATGTGGTGTTACAGCCGCGGGTACTGTAGAAATGTATTTTACATGGTGATGGTTGCCAGCCTAATTCACAGTCTCAACTGTAGAAATGTATTTTACATGGTGATGGTTGCCAGCCTAATTCACAGTCTCAACTGTAGAAATGTATTTTACATGGTGATGGTTGCCAGCCTAATTCACAGTCTCAACTGTAGAAATGTATTTTACATGGTGATGGTTGCCAGCCTAATTCACAGTCTCAACTGTAGAAATGTATTTTACATGGTGATGGTTGCCAGCCTAATTCACAGTCTCAACTGTAGAAATGTATTTTACATGGTGATGGTTGCCAGCCTAATTCACTGTCTCAACTGTAGACATGTATTTTACATGGTGATGGTTGCCAGCCTAATTCACAGTCTCAACTGTAGAAATGTATTTTACATGGTGATGGTTGCCAGCCTAATTCACAGTCTCATGTTAGTCGCCTTGTACAACTTGCTGCGTGAGGAAGCAGTAGTCATATTCTTTATTTGTCTCTTCAGAGATCCCCCGGAACTACACGTTGCATGTTTCAGTTAAATTACGAAAAATTCAACTGACATTTAGAAGCATCTATTCAGTTCATGAAAAAATGAAATCAGTTCTTGATTAATTAAATTTAAACGCACATAATAAACACTTTTTAAACAGTTTTTAAAACATTCTTTAGATTAATTTTGAAGCGCATTCAAAGGAGGCAATAATGTTTTATACAGTGTGACAGAATTTACTGTTCTCTTTTCCTCATTTTCCTCTTCTACCTGACATTATTGATCTACCTCTCATTTTCCGTACTAAATCCGGGGCGACATATATAGTTCACTATTGCTTCCTTCAATTCTTGTCATGTCTGGGCTTCATCGACTATCCTTACTGATTATTGTAATCACTAACTTTCGCTTGAACCCATATTGACTGCTGGATCTGTAGAGTGAAAGGTTGTTTAAGAGTGCATAGCACATTTCCGACAAGACAGTGAATCAGTGCGCCCGGTTAATACGTAAACAATACTGGGATGGCCACGGTCAGTTCTCTTTCACTGATTCTGTTTTCTGTCTCGCCGGGTTGTTGCTTGATAGTATTGGACAATATCATTCTGGTGCTAGATTATAGACACACACTTAAGATAACTCATGGGATTTGGAGCAGGTAAATGATATAAAGTAAAGACCAAACCAGAAATTGAAATTGATAACGAAGAACTGGAAGATGTTAATGAATTCGAATACTTAGGATCAATCATCAACAGTTCTGGCGACTGTGCAGTAAAAAAAGTTACAACTGATCAGAGCATGTATATTCCCAGTAGCAACATACGGCTGCGAGACTTGGACACTCAATAAAACAGTTGCTAAAAAGGTTACATCATTCGAAATGAAATGCTACAGAAGGATGTTGAGAATACCCTGGACAGGAAAAAAGACCAACAGAAAAGTACTGCACTCACTAAACGTAGAGGAAAATTGGCTCCTAAATACCATCGCAATAAGGAAGCTGAAATTTTTCGGTCATATAAAAAGACATAATAGTCTGGAAAAATTAGTGATGGAAGGCATGGTCCCTGGAAAACGGGGAAGGGGTCGACCTAGACGACGGTGGACCCAGAACATCAAAGAGAGTCTGAACTTATCTTTGGCTGATGCAGGTCGACTTACCCAGAATCGTGATGCGTTCAGAGCAGCTGTAATGGAGACAACGTTCTGGAAAGAATACGTCACATGATGAATGATATAATCATTTCCGGGCAAACTTGTTATGACCAATAGTTACGATAAGTTGTCAATCTGGAAAGATATTATCAGTGAAAGTTCTATAAAGTCGTGAGCGTAAACATGATCAATATCAACGGAAGATAGAATACCTTATATGGGAGTGACTTGTGAAAAAATTACGAGTACTACGAGGGGCGTGTTGTGGCCACCAGACTTGACCAGTGACGCGAAGAACCAGTCCACACACTGCAAAGAACAATCATCGGCTGGAGCAGAAGCCGACCGACATCTTACTGGCAGCTAAGTACCCATTCAGAGCTGGCTGCCAAGTGAACTCTTTAAGAAAGTTTTCAAAACCATCTCCAGATTATCACTAGTGATGAATCTTTAAAGGAATAGGCCTATAGCACCCCACCCTTATTTGTTTTACATTGTTAACTCTAATAGATTATTAAATTTGTTATTTGTATATATGCAAATTTATAGTTGATTTAGTAATTTTGAGTGAACTGCACCCGTATGTCTCAGTCATTTTAAATACCTATAAACAAAGCTATTGAAGTAATATTTTACTAATTTAAATCAGTTGGGGGATCATCAAAACGAGCAAAACTCTTACTCCTCATAGAAGGTCAGGGAATTCAGAAAGCTTACACAGCCTGGATCCTATCAGCCGTAGTACTTGATTTCTTAAATTCCTATGAGCCTCCCTAGAATTAAAGCACCATTCCTCAATTCACATCTCTGCCAAGAATAATCTTGAGCTAAAGGTACTATGAAGGCCCTCAGTAGATACTCTGAAGTTTGGCCACTGTTGGACCATCACTCAGATGAAGGGGGGGGGGGGGGGGGGAATCCCCAGATATACAGTTAGGGTAATTCTGACTAGTAAAAAATTAATCTTAAGAGTAAAGTGCTCTTTTCGAAACCTCTACACGTCACGGTAGAAGAGGAATGACTAAGTAAATTGCTTTTAAAGAAATAGAACCTTTAAAAAAGCAGTTGTCCATCACGTGTGATTTCTTCTCAGATATTTACTGCACGGTCGTTCATGTAATGCATAACGCATTATATTTTGATTAGACCGAGACTAAATATAAACCGATGGGGTAGGAAATTGAAACATAGATTCGCTTTTCAAAAATTTATGTTTAAATGTTCTTTGCCATGTAAAATCATTTTCTGGTTATGCATGTTGCACCATGGTCTGTAGGAGCTTAAAAATAGAATCAAGGAAGTATTTGAATATACGGTCAACAGCATCGAGTAAAAGTACGACACTTCATTTATTTGATAACCACACTATCTTTAAAGACGACACAAATATAAATTATCAAACATAAATAACAATTATACTGTGAATAACCATCTTGTTTACTAACCTATCTTTTTCATCATTTAACATTAAACTAATCAGTTTTTAAACATATATGCATGTTGAAAGTATAATTAATGATTAATTACATAAAATTTTTACTACTTACTGAATTCATATGGTATTTATTTCGGTTTTGTTTTTTGTGTGTGAACTAATCTTGTCTTTTTATAAAACACCAGACGATTTTCATATATATATAACTAGATACGTCTTTAGAATAATTGCTTGCCACACTATTTCACTGCATTATTTATTTACGCTTATGTTAGTAATATATAAACAGTAGAAACATGTAGTCCACTTTTATTTTGGAATATTGTGAGAAGTGACTAGTAAGAACACACTAGTGTACAAACCAATCGGTGTAGACAGAATAACAAAGGGAAAAGATCCTATACATTCTGGCACCACGACATGTCGGTGCAGATAAGAATAACAAAGGGAGAAAAGATCCTACACATTCTGGCACCACGACATGAATGAAAGTTACAAATATATTCATCAACAGAGCTGAGGACCGGAAGCTATAGAGAGAGACATTTTTGCGTACGCTAGTCGCTCTTCGCTTCATTATATCAGCTATATTTAACCGTTGTACTAGCCATGTAATTGAAGTACCAACGTCTTGACATAACAGCAACAGAATCCGTTAAAACAATTCCTTTTATCACAAGCTATCTAGATAATTTAATATAAAAAGCAAGATACATGTCTTGCGTTGAGTTTCTTTTTTCGCGTGTATAATCATATTCCAACATTAGACAACTCATACTGTAAAAACCTCTTATGGACGGACCTCATTTTTAACGGATTTCGGAAATTACGAATGAAATCTGTTGGTATGTAAATTAGCGAAGCGCCGCTAAGATGGTGGACATTGAGTCGCGCGCAAAATCTTTGCTTGACACTCGCGTGGAGCCAATTGTGTGTATTGTTTTTCCTCACACTGTGTTACTGGTTTGCCAACTTCTTGGCTGTATATACATAATTCAGAAGCATGGACCATAGGCATTATCGAAACACCTACTCCACCTATTAGTCTGTTCATTAGAGGGTGAACAGTATTTTTACGTATGCACCATTCTGTGATATGTCCTACCTAATCTACATAAAGTTTATGGTACTTGATGCTTTCACTATGTCTGCGGTCCCTAATTTGTGTGAAAATTATTTATGCGACATTTGGACACGTTTGATTAGCTCTAATTTATGGAGCTGCCATGCAGAGGTCCACATAACTCTTTGATAAAACTGGTTGTGAACAGTTCAAATCAGCGAGCGATAGTGAGACGGGATTACAACGTCCCGGATGTAGGCGAAAATGGAACACGGCGCGCGGAAAGGTGGTAGGATGGGGGTGCTGGGGAGTATGAGGGAAAGGGAGAGAAGCGTCGAAGACAGTCACTGAAAGAAAGTAGAATGTGTATGTATGCGACTATACAAGATGAGAGAGTTTGGAAATGAGTGCGAAAATCCTTTTTAAAAAAGCATTTAATTTTTTTTTTTTTATGTATTACTGAGTGAATTGAAAGGTAAAGGTATTGTCGCTGGTTGCCTTCCCTGCTCTACAATAATGGTCCAATACTGGCCAAGCTCCAAGTAAAAGATGAGGGTTTTCAAACGTTTCAACCTTCGGTCAAGATTACTCTTGGCGGAGATATAAATAGTAGGGAATCTCACAGGAATTTATAGAAAGACAAGTATAACAACTGAGATCATCTAAGCTGTTATAAACTTATTTTTCTCCGCTCCTTCTGTGAGGAAAGGTTTTCACTCGTGTTTTAGGAGCCCCCAACTGAAGATGATTCAGCAAAATATTAATTTAATAGCTCTATATGGTTATGTATTTCAAAAACTGGGTCATACGGGTGCAGACATAAAATTCACTCAGTATAGATTAATTCAACTCTAGATTTATATTTACATATAAACAGGTTTAATAAACAGTTATTGGTTTAACAGAGTAAAATAAATAAAGTGGTTTTATCAAAACAAAACAATTAGATTTATTTGAAGATTTTAATTGTAAGTGGATAAGAGAACAAATATGTTCACTTGCTGTGCCGGTGTTCTACTTAACTGATGGTGATAGATCAGTTGGAGTCTGGTTCCGCCACTGCTGGTTCCCCAGAGGTGTTTTGACTGTTCCTTCTCCTCAGGAGTCGAGTAGTTTCGAGATCACGTTCGCTGCATTGCAGGAGTAAATGCCCAGGAAGGTTGCCGTTCCAAGTGTCCTCTAGACCCGTCTGATTTAGTTGTCTAGTGTCGACTTCTGACAACTGTTACCACAAACTGAAAAGAAACAAACGTCCCTTTTAAGTTTTATGCCTCCTGATGTAAACAGCAGGTGACCTTCTCCCCCCCCCCCCTTTTTTTCCCCCCTTCATCACTTCATCTTCCTCAGAATTGTGTCTGTTATCATTGAGCGTTAAATCTAAAGCCATTGAGTCCGATGGAAGTGTTTTAGGACAGAGGAAGGCGACAAAAGTGCCATTCTATACATACATAAATATACATATAAAATTTACTAAAGTGTTGATATGATATATAGCCTATATGATGTTATCATCATCCACCCCCTGCTCCCTATGGAGCTTGGGGCTACCTTTGCTATTGGTCGTTTGTGAGGAAACCCGCACGAGGCAGTCACCAGCTCTTGCAGCGGTGGTGGTTTATGTGGCAAGTTAGTTTGTATGATGAGATTCTCTTCTCTTCCATATGTGTTTTCGATCTCCTTCTACCTCCCTTACCAAGTGGATTCCCAAAACGGACTGCCTTGTAATACCATCAGCAAGTTTCCTCACTGAGCCTCTACCGATCGCCAGCGCTTTCTTCTCGTCTTTTGTTTCGCTGGCACATATGTGATTCTTGTCATTACTTCTACAATGGTGATCTTGCCATTTACCAGTTCAATCCTACCTGCTGTAACGCAAGCATCCGTTAATGAAAGTCTAACTTCTTTATTGCTGTTTTAGTTGCTGTCCATGTTCGAAGTCCATACAATTTGACTAGCTGTATATTTGAGTTTGAAGATTCTGATTTAAAAAAAAAAAATTTTTTAAATATTATCACTGTTTTTCGTTTTCTCATTCTTAATTTCCGTCCATAATTTACAACATTTCTTATACTGGCAGTTTTTTTTTTTTCTTTTCAGCTATGAGTAAAATATTGTCTGCATGTTGAGTCTTCTTTATTGCATTTCTCTTTTATAAACATAAGCAGGTGCAGTTGTAATTTACTTGTACCCTTTATCTATCTATCTATCTATCTATCTATCTATCTATCTATCTATCTATCTATCTATCTATCTATCTATCTGTCTGTCTGTCTGTCTGTCTGTCTGTCTGTCTGTCTGTCTGTCTGTCTGTCTGTCTGTCTGTCTGTCTGTCTGTCTATCTATCTATCTATCTATCTATCTATCTATCTATATGTCTGTCTGTCTGTTTATCTGTTTATTTATCTGTCTGTCTAAATAAATAAATACATATATATGTATACACAGACAAACATTTGCATGTGCAATTTGTACGAACCCTGCTTGACATATATAATTATTATCACCTGCTGTTATAATTTCTTTAACTCTGTGCTGTGATTAAAGGTCTTCACTTTATGAAGTCTAATTTATGGCTGCAGATTTTTACAAGTGAAGAGTTCCATTTACTTTTTTCTTTGCTCAACAACATTGTGCGCAGCTAACATAGCAGCTACACAACGGTGCCCACAACATGTAAGCGCAAGATAAAAGGTAAAGATAGCCCCCATTCCAGATACTGCCTCAGGGAAGGGAAGTGTTAGAGAACATAAATACTAGGTCTCATCGTTATGAGGTGGGGATGAGCGGTTCCCGTCCTCTGCTTTTGCCTTGCGTAACCCAAGAGCAGAGCCAGGTACCTGTGGTGAAGTGGGATGTTATAAATATTTATAGGGGGCTTAGTGTACTGACTGAGATCAGCTGTGAAGGTATCTATATCTATTAAGAGTAGTGTATTATAGATAACCTTACTTGCTACCACATAACTCTATATCTCAGTCAGAATTATTCTGGAATAGTGTGATGCTACGTTATGTGTCTAGGGTATGTGTATGATGAAGTGTAAGTCACAACAACAGACAGATAAACAATTTAATGTAATCCACTACTCTTGACAACACTGTGACACTCACATACATATAACACTCTATGAGAATATCTTAAAGGAGGCACTGATAACTTTCAAATAACAATATGTATTCATTACTGGCATGAATGAATATGTGTCCTGATTCAACTACAAGGGAATCAGGAATCACAATCAATTTAAATTACAAGTTATGTACAGAATGTATTTAATATGAATATTGTAGTGACTTATATTATTACAAATGTTCTATGTGTGTCAGTTGTGTAGTAGTAAAATGAGGTAATACTGGTTTTGTTTTGTTCAAGCTCTGTTGGTATTTGTCATCATGACTTCAATAGTTTGTCTTTAGGGACTAGTATTGGAGATGTTCACAGTTCCTGATTTTAAGACAAGTAAATTCCCCTCTTAATGTTAATTTTACAAAGTCAGTTCAAGATGAGGGGACATAATGTTGAGCTCAGCTGGCCAAGTTAGCTTATCTGGCGTGATGGCGGCAGGAAAGGACTCCTCTGCTCGAATTCTCCTCTGGGCTCTGGAGACACCTCACTGATAGCTAAAAGGACCAAGGAGTATGCTGTCCGACACTGGATTCAGCAAAGCTCTGACTAGGTGCTGCTCAGTACCATCAAGACCACTGTCCCTGAAATCAAGAAGGATGTACCTTCTACTTCATAACTAATTTATATTTTCTTTTTACACTGATCACAATACATCACAAACATTGCGTTCAGAGCGTTAGGCCAACAGTCAGCTTCATCTGAAATACTTTATACCAGCATTACCATCCTTATGGTCACTACGCCTCTGCACTTCCAGCATTATTTCTGTCTAATCAATCATCCAGGTGTCAGTGTACTATTTGGCCATTCCATGCCGTTTTACTACCCTCCGACACCCTCTGTTCAGGCTGGAGCAATTTGGGCTTTACCTCACGTTTGCCACTGAACTACACATATATATACAGGCATAAATCAACAAATCACATTCAATTTTCATTAAAAGATACTGAATGGTTCAAGCTTACCACAATTTCATGGAAATAAACACAGATACGTTGATTAGCAATGAATTCTGGCACAATTACTGGCACAAATTCCCATCTGCTTATGTTCCAGGCTTTTATTTAACACAAATATGAGCTGGCTTCAACGCACTGTTGCTTTATCAAGATCATTTAAACAAGTGGTCTCGAACTAACGCTCCCAAGTGTGTATATCAGCGAGACTGGCCAATGAGCCACGTTTCGACAAGTGTTTGAAAAAATGTTACCTTTTCCCGTTTCCCCTAACAACGAAAGATAGTATTTATAGCCCGACCAATCGTGGTTAGGCTTTCATTTGTTGCGCTCCAATCAATTTGGAGTTTACATGGAAGGCTATTTCTGTAACGTAAATTTTTTTCAAACACGTTAAAAAAAAATCTTATGAGCAGAAATGATTTTATGCTGTCAGGCACCCCCAATATTTTATTTTGGGTATAATTTATTAATTCCTGGACTATTTGCGTAACGTTTTACATATTATTTGTCAGCAAGCCCTAAGGAACCCAAAAATACAAATTTAAAGGAGCTACGTGGCTGCGTTCAAAATATGCAATTTCTTCTACCTCCTGTTTCGAGATGTGCTGTCTGGGTACTGTTATGTTTTCAACCGTAAACCCATCTATTGTTATCTTTCCTAATAAGCGTTTTTTTTTTTATGATTTTTAAACCTAACTCTGGGAAAGGGTAGTGTATTTTATCACTGTCCGTCTGAAAAAAAAAGTTAGTGCTTGTAGCCTAACACGCGTGATAGTAGTAATTGTGTATCGCGCGACGCGTGTTTAATGTTCGGCTTTCTGCCTCTCCCTTCTCGCTATCCTTTTGTCCATCTGTTCGTTCGTTTTGGTGACGTAATGTAGAAAAAGACATGAATGGAATTTAAAATTTAGGTCATTACGCAGTCTGCCTCTTAATGTTTTTCCAAGAAATACAGCACACGTTTCATTGAAGAAAGCGGGTATAATACAGTAAGCTTTTACTATCAACGTGAAAGCGTTACAATTTGCAGACGAAGCAGAAAACAAGGGGGATTTCGAGTACATTCTTTGTGACAGCACTGTCATTTTACCATTGCTCTTTTCTTTATTATATGTATTTATTAGGCTTTATATTTAATTGATAATTTATATATGTGGATTAGAATATTCCATGACACCTCCCCTCTTAAAACAGACATTATAAGTCAGTCCTTTATTCTATATACACATAGAGAAATTTATTATTATTTCTGGGGTTTACGGTGATTCTCATCACACGGATGGCGGCTTAAAAAATCCGCTCCCAAATTGGTTTTCCAGATATATACTCAATGCTAAAATTATATGGAGCCAAAAGTAAAGACCATCGGAGTAACCTGGAGTTCTCATGCCTAGCCTGTGCTAGAAACGATAAAGGTTTGTGGTCTGTTTGCAACTTAAATGCCTTCCCATATAGATAAATATTGAATTTCTTTATTGCCCATATTACTGCAAGACATTCTTTTTCGCTAGTTGAGTAGTTGATTTCAGCTTTATTCAACTTTCTGCTAGCATATGCCACTGGGCTTAATTCCCCATCCAATGCATCTGTTTTCTGTAGTAGAGTTGCACCTAACCCAATATTACTTGCATCCGTCCTTACTATGAATTCTTGACTTAAGTCAGGTAATTTCAAAATGGGTTTACTTGTGAGCTTTTCCTTCAATTCTTGGTAAGTCATTTCACATTGTGGTGTCCATGTAATGCGATCTGGAAGTCCTTTACGTGTCAATTCAGTTAACGGTGCACATATGGAATTAAAGTTTTTGATATACTTCTGGTAGAAACCACATAATGAGACAAAGGATCTCACGTGCTTCTTGGTTTGTGGTCTCGGGGCTTTCTGTAGTTTCTCTAAATTCTTTGGGTCAGGGGTCATGTTTCCCTGATAAACTGTGTGTCCCAAAAATTCCAATTCTTTACATCCAACGCAACATTTGGTTGGTCGGGCTGTTAAATTTGCCTCCCTGAGTCGATCAAACAGCATGTTCAGAGAGTCAATGTGTTCCTCAAATGTTTCTGTTGCTATAAGGATATCATCCATAAAATTTGTTATACAGGGATTATTCAGAGGATCCAATAATTTTCTCATCATTCTAGAGAAGACACTAGGCGCATTCTTCAATCCAAATGGCAATCTATTAATCTCATAGTGTCCTTCTGAGGTACTAAAAGCTAGGTATGGTCTAACCTCAGGCTTTACTGGAATCTGATAGTATCCTTTACTCAGATCCACTTTTGAGAAATATTTAGCTTTATTTAGTCTGGCAAACAGCTGATTTGTATCCGGCAATGGATCCACCTGTCCTTCTGTAATAGCATTCAGTCTCCTGTAATCTATACAGAGTCTATGTTCTCCAGAGGGCTTCCTTAAGAGTACCACCGCAGAACTATACGAAGACTCACTGTGCGAAATAATTCCTTCCTTCAACAGATAGTCTATCTCTTCCTTCAAAGCTTTCTCCTTAGCAAACGGAATCGAATATGGTTTCATACAGACAGGTGTGGAGTCTATGAGTTTCATATCATATTCCAATAGGTTTGTATGCCCTGGTCGGTCTGTTAACACCTCTGCATGATTATTTAGAACCTGTTGCACTCTCACTTTCTGAGTTTTTGTTAAATGTGTACTGATTTTCACCTGTGCTGCTGTCTCACAGGGGTGTAATGGATATTCAAATGATGAAAGTGGTTCCTTTTTCATCTCCATGGCGATGGACAAGGTCAACAAGTGTGTCTCTTCCTGATGTTCTCTTTCCAAATATTTCTTCAGGAGATTCACATGATAGATTTTTTCTTTCCCCTTCTTATCTATCTTATAATTTGTTCTAGACACCTTCTCTAAAACTGTATATGGACCCTGCCATCCAATTTGTAACTTATTCTGACTCCCGGGCAAAAGAAGTAGTACTTTCTCTCCCACAGCCAAATCTCTGTCTTTCGCCTTCCTGTTATAATAGGCAGCATGTTTCTTCCTGGCTTGTTTCAAATTTTCATTGGCAAGTTTCCAGCCAGTTTTTAACCGAGTGGTCAGCTCATTCACATATTGGTATGAAGATGTAATGTTTTCCTCTGCCTTTTCATCAGTCCACGTTCTTAACAAAGCTACATATGGACCTTTAATTGTGTGGACCTAATTGTCCATGCACCGGTATGGTCTCTTCCACTCGAAGCTTTATAGTGATGATTTTTCCTCCCAGAATTATCATTCACAAAACGACCGCTACCAATTTTTCTTTTGGGGCTTTCTCCCCTCTAAAAATTCTTGATGAGAGATTTCCTCTCTACATCTTCTTCCTCCAGTTTGTTTAAGTCCGATTGAGGGATTGTCGGCTTATCCTGGGGTAAGACATCTTTTTGCACTCTCCGCATAGTGGCCATTGTAAAACAGTTAAGTGAAGCTTGTCCGTGAAAAGGGGCTTCCCATTCCATTTGGTCCACCTTATCAAATTTATTTTTTCCTTTTATTGTCAGGCCTGATTTTGCCCCATGGCGTGTCCAGGTCCTGATCCATGTTCCCACTTGTGGGTGTTCCCTCATGTGCTATGCTACACCTTTCTACAAAATTTTCAATGTCCCATCTTGCTTTGGGCCAATAATAATTGTGAGCCACCTTTTGAATGATGGTACCTATCTTCTCATGGTCCCCATCTGGTTTCACATGTAGGCTCCTTATTAAGTCTGTCCTATATCCTTTTGGAAGAACCAGCTGTCCGTGACCATGGGATCTAGTTCCGGCCTTCCTATACATCAACTTGTTTTTCATGTAAAAATCTCCCTTGCCTGGAGTTGTATGACAAGTTGACAATTTTCTGAAACAAGGCTTGAGTGTTTTATCCCCAGCCTGTGCCTTCCTCATCTCTTCTGGAGTGGTTTCTAACATAATATCCTCCTCCTGTCTTGAGGTCGACCTGACCTGAAGGGTTGCCATATACACAGGTTTCCTTCTGCAACGGTCAGTGTCATGATTGTCCATCTGACAATTTTTACACCACCTTTTTCCTTGGTTGAAAGATTTTCTTTCATCATATTTCCTTTCATCGAATTGAGGGAATTTATTTTTATTTTCATACCGTGGCCTATCAAATTGGTGCTTACCTTTATTTTGATCCCTAGGATCAAATTTATTAAAGTTCTGTGGTGCCCTAAAGTTATCCACCTGTTTCTTTTTATTACCTGTTACCTCTGCTTGAGCTGCTTGATACCTTTCAGCAACATTTAGCAACTCACCCAGCCTCTCTGCACCTTGTTCCATGAGAAACTTTCTCAGGTCTGGAGCCATGGACTCTCTTAGTTGCTCTATAAGGACCATTTCCTTAAGATCTTGGGTTTTCCCCAGAGAAGTCCATTTCTCCAATGTCTCTATTCGTGCAGAGAACTGGTGATAGGTTTCACCTGACAGTAGTTTAGCATTCCTAAATTTTTTTCTATAGAATTCTGCATTCTTTTCATACCTTAACAAAAGAGCCTGCTTTAGCATGTCATAATTTTCCTGATCACCTCTGCTCATTTTTGCAAAAAACTTCATAAGCTGCCCCACGAAGTCCCTGAGATAACTTTAAGCTCCACCTTTCTCTCTCTAACCCATACGTGGTAGCTAATAGCTCATACCTATTTAGGTAGCTCTCTATATCATCGTCTTTCTCAACAAAATGATCTAAATGAAAATTCATAGCTGAGGTTGAGGCTCCTTGGCTAGCAGTGGCATCAGAGGCAAAGGGACTGGCACCATTTTCAGGAGCATGGCCTTTGAAAACTCAAACTCCCTTAGTCGTAACTCATGTTCCCTTTGTAATCTCTTCTCCTCCTTTTCTGCTTCCCTTTCTGCAGCTAATCTCTTCTCTTCCCTTTCTGCAGCTAATTTCTTCTCTTCTCTTTCTGCAGCCTGTCTTCTTTCCTCGGCTTCCAATGCTTTTGCCTCTTTGTCAGCCTCAATCTGCAACCTCTTAGTCTCAGCCTCAGCCTCAGCTTGCAACTCTTATAGCTCTCAGCCTCAGCCTCAAATTGTAAAACTTCTTAATTTCCCTGTCAGCCTCTAACTTTCTTCGGCTTCAAACCTTCGTTTCTTTCTTCGCGTTCAATAAATTTGTCACATTCCGTAGTAACATAGGCAACCATAACTTGCCCATCTAATCCTAACTCTTTTGCAGTCTGAACCGCAGCAGATCGAAATTTGGCCAGGTCCGCCATTGTCTATTATGTAAATTTATACAATGTCTAACCAACAATTCAATCTCTAATGGACAACACAGGCACCGTGAGCTCAACCTTATTTAATTCCACCCAAGGATACCTTTTAATTCTTATATCCCCTGAAGTGAATTACCCCCAATATTTTTAATAGGGAAAGATTCAAAATCCCAAGAGCGAGACCCCAATATATGTGGTGAAGTGGGATGTTATAAATATTTATAGGGGACTTAGTGTACTGACTGAGATCAGCAGTGAAGGTATCTATATCTATTAAGAGTAGTGTATTATAGATAACCTTACTTGCTACCACATATCTATATATCTCAGTCAGAATTATTCTGGAATAGTGTGATGCTACGTTATGTGTCTAGGGTATGTGTATGATGAAGTGTAAGTCACAACAACAGACAGATAAACATTTTAATGTAATCCACTACTCTTGACAACACTGTGACACTCACATACATATAACACTCTATGAGAATATCTTAAAGGAGGCACTGATAACTTTCAAATAACAATATGTATTCATTACTGGCATGAATGAATATGTGTCCTGATTCAACTACAATGGAACCAGGAATCACAATCAATTTAAATTACAAGTTATGTACAGAATGTATTTAATATGAATATTGTAGTGACATATATTATTACAAATGTTCTATGTGTGTCAGTTGTGTAGTAGTAAAATGAGGTAATACTGGTTTTGTTTTGTTCAAGCTCTGTTGGTATTTGTCATCATGACTTCAATAGTTTGTCTTTAGGGACTAGTATTGGAGATGTTCACAGTTCCTGATTTTAAGACAAATAAATTCCCCTCTTAATGTTAATTTTAGAAAGGCAGTCCAAAATGAGGGGACATTATGTTGTGCTCCGGTGGCCAAGTTTAGCTTATCTGGGCGTGATGGCGGCAGGAAAAGGACTCCTCTGCTCGAATTCTCCTCTGGGCTCTGGAGACACCTCACTGATAGCTAAAAGGACCAAGGAGTATGCTGTCCGACACTGGATTCAGCAAAGCTCTGACTAGGTGCTGCTCAGTACCATCAAGACCACTGTCCCTGAAATCAAGAAGGATGTACCTTCTACTTCATAACTAATTTATATTTTCTTTTTACACTGATCACAATACAACACAAACATTGCGTTCAGAGCGTTAGGCCAACAGTCAGCTTTATCTGAAATACTTTATTCCAGTATTACCCTTCTTAATGGTTACTACGCCTCTGCACTTCCAGCATTATTTCTTTCTAGTCAATCATCCAGGTGTCAGTGTACTGTTTGGCCATTCCATGCCGTTTTACTTCTCTCCGACACCCTCTGTTCAGGCTGGAGCATTTTAGGCTTTACCTCACATTTGCCACTGAACTACACATATATATACAGGCATAAATCAACAATTCACATTCAATTTTCATTAAAAGATATTGAATGGTTCAAGCTTACCACAATTCATACGAATAAACACAGATACGTTGATTAGCAATGAATTCTGGCACAAACTGGCACAAATTTCCATCTGCCTATGTTCCAGGCTTTTATTTAACACAATTATGAGCTGTCTTCAACGCACTGTTGCTTTATCAAGATCATTTAAACAAGTGGTCTCGAACTAACGCTCCCAAGTGTGTATATCAGCGAGACTGGCCAATGAGCCACGTTTCGACAAGTGTTTGAAAAAATGTTACCTTTTCCCGTTTCCCCTAACAACCAAGATAGTATTTATAGCCCGACCAATCGTGGTTAGGCTTTCATTTGTTGCGCTCCAATCAATTTGGAGTTTACATGGTAGGCTATTTCTGTAACGTAAATTTTTTTCAAACACGTTAAAAAAAAATCTTATGAGCAGAAATGATTTTATGCTGTCAGGCACCCCCAATATTTTATTTTGGGTATAATTTATTAATTCCTGGACTATTTGCGTAACGTTTTACATATTATTTGTCAGCAAGCCATAAGGAACCCAAAAATACTAATTTAAAGGAGCTACGTGGCTGCGTTCAAAATATGCAATTTCTACCTCCTGTTTCGAAGATATGCTGTCTGGGTACTGTTATGTTTTCAACCGTAAACCCATCTAATGTTATCTTTTCTAATAAGAGTTATTCAGGCTTGATAAACCTAACTCTGGGAAAGGGTAGTGAATTTATCACTGTCCGTCTGAAAAAAAAAAGTTAGTGCATGTAGTCTTACACGCGTGATGGCAGCATTTGTGTATCGCGCGAAGCGTGTTTAGTGTTCGGCTTTCTGCCTCTCCCTTCTCGCTATCCTTTTGTCCATCTGTTCGTTCGTTTTGGTAACGTAATGTAGAAAAAGACATGAATGGAATTTAAAATTTAGGTCATTACGCAGTCTGCCTCTTAATGTTTTTCCAAGTAATACAGCACACGTTTCATTGAAGAAAGCGGGTATAATACAGTAAGCTTTTACTATCAACGTGAAAGCGTTACAATTTGCAGACGAAAGAAACATTTCGAGAAAACACTGCATTTACAATTGCTCTATTTCTTTATTATAGTATTATTAGGGATTTCGATAGTACATTCTTTACAGTTGTGACTGAAAGACAATATCATGTCATTTTACCATTGCTTTGACGTTCTTTATAGTAATATGGTACATTAAATACATATCCTACAAACAATCACAACTTTTGTTCATATACACTTACGTTCATGTATATATAACCAAAACTTTTATAATTTAACCATACCATAGTACCTACATATATATTTACTAAATAATAAATATATTTAAATATATATATATATATATTATAAAAAAAAAATCAGGCGCCACCAGTCCATGTTAGACTTTATTTTTGAATCTTTTGATGCTGCACATCACAAAAAAAAAGCTTTTCTTCAAATTGTGCGAACAAGTTTGTAGAGAATGGAATGGGCTAATGTCAGATCGCTTACGTACAGGAAGTCAGTCAGATCATAAAGTCAGTTAATATCTGGTTTACCAAACAAGTGTACGTGTGCGTTCTAGGCAGAAACACTGGCTAAAACAGACAGTTCAACTTAAAATAATTGTGTCTGCTACTACAGCAGAATAAATTTGGTGTGCAAGTATTTCTCTGTGGCGATATGGCATCTTCCAGTAGGCCTAAAGCATATAAAAGGAACCGCAATGTTTTGTCAATTGAAACGAAAACAGAAATTATCAAGAGACTAGGAAAAGGTGAAACTGTGTCTTCACTTGCGAGGATTTTCAATGTTGGGAAAGCTACCGTCTCTGACATCAAAAGTAACAAGGATAAAAATATGAGTTTTGCATCGAAATTGGAAAGTGAAAATGGGGGTCGAAGAAGAAACGTAAAACCATGAGACATGCGAAAAGATTTGAAATTGGAAGAGGCTTTTTGTATATATGGTTTGTGCAAAGAAGAAGCAAAGGGGAAACTATCTCTGGTTCTCTATTGTGTGAAAAGGCACTTCAGTTCAACAATCAACTTGACTGTCCTCCTGACTTTAAGGCTAGCCAGGGATGGTTAAGAAACTTTAAATCTCGTCATGGCATACGAGAATTGGAGATGGAATCTTTGCCGCGATGCAAAAAATTTTAAAGAAACATTCTTGGCTTTTTTTGGAAGAAAAAGGTTGTTCACTCGATGTGTATAATGCCGATGAGACTGGCTTATGCTGGAAATCATTGCCTCAAAAATCACTTGCATCTCAGCGCGAAGCAGCTGCCCCTGTGTTTAAAAAGTGCAAAGAGAGAGTAACAATTTTGGTAGCCGCGAATGCCAGTGGAAGTCATCGTTTACCGGTGCTAATGATCGGTAAAGCCAAAAAACCACGTTGTTTAAAGAATGTGACATGTCGCCCATTGTGCTACAAAGCACAGAAGAGTGCTTGGATGAATAGTGAAATATTTCTTGATTGGTATACAAATCAGTTCATCCCAAATGTGAAGAGGTTGAGAGAACAAGAAAAGAAAACTGGAAAAGTAATTCTTCTACTGGACAATGCACCATCTCATCCAGAGACGGATACATTGAATGCAGTTGAAAGTTCAGTTGATGCAAATTTTAAAGTAATTTTTCTGCCTCCCAATGTAACAGCACTGATTCAACCAATGGATCAGGGTGTTATAGCAAAGCTTAAAAAGATGTACAAGAAGGAAGTCATGCGTCGTTTATTGTTGGCTGAAGATGAAGAAAGTGTGGTGGCGTTTTCCAAAAAGCTTAATCTCAAAGACTGCTGCTATATGTTAGCTGATGCTTGGACCACCCTGCCACAAGATAATCTCAACAAAGCTTGGAGTAGATTGCTTGGGAAAAAAGGAGGAAATGAAACTACTGCAGTGGACACAAAGGATGATTGTATAAATGAAGTTGTGGAACTGTTTCAAGCAATGCCCGGATTTTCGGACTGTGACAAAGATGATGCACACATGTGGCTAGAAGATGATAATGATTCTGGTTTTCAGTTTTTGAATGACGAAGAAATTTTGTCTTTTGTGCAAGAAGAAAACCAAATACATGTAGTGACCGATGATGAAGACTCCTCAGAAGTACATGATGTACTTGTGAAGAAAACCCAAAACGTCGACCAAGTCCTGAAGAGGCCTTTATAGCACTAGAAACAGCGATGGCTTGGTACGAGCAAGAAGATGACAGCTGTCCTACACAGCTTCTGCTGTTGAAGAGAATGCGGGACTTAGCAGCCAAAAGCAGACTATCCAGTTTGGTGCAAAAGAGGATTCCTCATTATTTTAAATAGTGGGCTACATCTGTGCAAGTACATGTATACGTAAGTTGCGCCTGGTTTTGAATCGTTTGTAATGTTATTTTGAAAACATTTCTCTTTCTTAAAAAAAAAAAATTAATACAAGTAGTACATGCACTGCAAAATGTAATGAAAGATTTTGGTGATACAGTGATCTAATACAGTGTGGGTATTATTATTACAGTACAAGTAAATATGTTTTATAGTGTAATTTCCTTGTGATGGTTAATTATTTTTAGAAATATGTGTACATGTACTCGATACATTATGTAATCCAATTATCCGAACATTTGATTATCCGAACGATGCTCGGTCCCATGGGGTTCGGATAAATATATATATCAGTCTTTTTGTACTACAAAATCAGGATTCACATTAATAAGTGTTGTTTTCATAACTTCAACCTTTAAACCAATTTCACTAATAGTGTATCACGAATCATATATCGATTGGCGCGCCGTAACGGTATGATAGGCAATCGAAAGAATCTGCCTAATGCTTCCGTGATCCTTTTTTTTTTTTTAAAGATAAACTGTAACAAGTCAATAGTTCCAACAAGCGGCTTAAAAAAGGTAAGGTAAAGGATCCCGTTACACGCCCATCGAAGCATATTGAGAATATGGTATTGGGCTCATATTTTCTTGACCATCGGCATACTAGGGGTGATGTGGTTAGCACCAGCCTGCCGCCGTAACCTTCCCAGAGTACCCATAAGGAGCAGTAAGGGAAGAGAAGAATATCTTCATGTCTCAGTCATGTGGACTAGGAAGCTATAGCACTAACCAGTGCGCTACCACAAGCATAAAGCCACTGTCATTTTCTAATCTGGAATAGTATCGCATCAAGCTAATTATTATGTCCCAGTGAATTTCAGTATTATGTTCTAATCCTGAATAGTATCGCATCTGCTAATTAATATGCCCAGTGCATTTCATGTATTTTCTATCTGAATAGTTCGCATCAGCTATTTAATTTGCCCTGTGCAGTCAGTAATTTCTAATCTGAATAGAACGCAATCGCTAATAATATGCCCATGCATTTCATATGCATAGTTTCAGTATTTTCTATCTGAATAGTATCGCATCAGCTAATTAAATATGCCCAGTGCATTTTCAGTAATTTTCTATCTGAATAGTATCGCATCAGCTAATTAATATGCCCAGGTGCATTTCAGTATTTTCTATCTGAATAGTATCGCATCAGCTAATTAATATGCCCAGTGCATTTCAGTATATTCTATCTGAATAGTATCGCATCAGCTAATTAATATGCCCAGTGCATTTCAGTATTTTCTATCTGAATAGTATCGCATCAGCTAATTAATATGCCCAGTGCATTTCAGTATTGTCTATCTGAAATAGTATCGCATCAGCTAATTAATATGCCCAGTGCATTTCAGTATTTTCTATCTGAATAGTTCTCAGCATCAGCTAATTATATGCACAGTGAATATAGTATCGCATCAGCTAATTAATATGCCCAGTGCATTTCAGTATTTTCTATCTGAATAGTAATCGCATCAGCTAATTAATATGCCCAGTGCATTTCAGTATTTTCTATCTGAATAGTATCGCATCAGCTAATTAAATATGCCCAGTGCATTTCAGTATTTTCTGTTCTATCTGAATAGTATCGCATCAGCTAATTAAATATTTGCCCAGTGCATAATTGCATTTCAGTATTTTCTATCTGAATAGTATCGCATTATTTTCAGTATTTTTCTATCTGAATAGTATCGCAATAATAATTAATATGCCCAGTGCATTTCAGTATTTTCTATCTGAATAGTATCGCATCAGCTAATTAATATGCCCAGTGCATTTCAGTATTTTCTATCTGAATAGTATCGCATCAGCTAATTAATATGCCCAGTGCATTTCAGTATTTTCTATCTCATCAGCTAATTAATATGCCCAGTGCATTTCAGTATTTTCTATCTGAATAGTATCGCATCAGCTAATTAATATGCCCAGTGCATTTCAGTATTTTCTATCTGAATAGTATCGCATCAGCTAATTAATATGCCCAATGCATTTCAGTATTTTCTATCTGAATAGTATCGCATCAGCTAATTAATATGCCCAGGGCATTTCATTATTTTCTATCTGAATAGTATCGCATCAGCTAATTAATATGCCCAGTGCATTTCAGTATTTTCTATCTGAATAGTATCGCATCAGCTAATTAATATGCCCAGTGCATTTCAGTATTTTCTATCTGAATAGTATCGCATCAGCTAATTAATATGCCCAGTGCATTTCAGTATTTTCTATCTGAACAGTATCGCATCAGCTAATTAATATGCCCAGTGCATTTCAGTATTTTCTATCTGAATAGTATCGCATCAGCTAATTAATATGCCCAGTGCATTTCAGTATTTTCTATCTGAATAGTATCGCATCAGCTAATTAATATGCCCAGGGCATTTCATTATTTTCTATCTGAATAGTATCGCATCAGCTAATTAATATGCCTAGTGCATTTCAGTATTTTCTTTCTGAATAGTATCGCATCAGCTAATTAATATGCCCAGTGCATTTCAGTATTTTCTGTCTGAATAGTATCGCATCAGCTAATTAATATGCCCAGTGCATTTCAGTATTTTCTTTCTGAATAGTATCGCATCAGCATATTAATATACCCAGTGCATTTCAGTATTTTCTGTCTGAATAGTATCGCATCAGCTAATTAATTTGCCCAGTGCATTTCAATATTTTCAATCTGAATAGTATCGCATCAGCTAATTAATATGCCCAGTGCATTTCAGTATTTTCTATCTGAATAGTATCGCATCAGCTAATTAATATGCCCAGTGCATTTCAATATTTTCTATCTGAATAGTATCGCATCAGCTAATTAATATGCCCAGTGCATTTCAGTATTTTCTATCTGAATAGTATCGCATCAGCTAATTAATATGCCCAGTGCATTTCAGTATTTTCTATCTGAATAGTATCGCATCAGCTAATTAATATGCCCAGTGCATTTCAGTATTTTCTATCTGAACAGTATCGCATCAGCTAATTAATATGCCCAGTGCATTTCAGTATTTTCTATCTGAACAGTATCGCATCCGCTAATTAATATGCCCAGTGCATTTCAGTATTTTTTATCTGAATAGTATCGCATCAGCTAATTAATATGCCCAGTGCATTTCAGTATTTTCTATCTGAATAGTATCGCATCAGCTAATTAATATGCCCAGTGCATTTCAGTATTTTCTATCTGAATAGTATCGCATCAGCTAATTAATATGCCCAGTGCATTTCAGTATTTTCTATCTGAATAGTATCGCATCAGCTAATTAATATGCCCAGAGCATTTCAGTATTTTCTATCTGAATAGTATCGCATCAGCTAATTAATATGCCCAGTGCATTTCAATATTTTCTATCTGAATAGTATCGCATCAGCTAATTAATATGCCCAGTGCATTTCAGTATTTTCTATCTGAATAGTATCGCATCAGCTAATTAATATGCCCAGTGCATTTCAGTATTTTCTATCTGAATAGTATCGCATCCGCTAATTAATATGCCCAGTGCATTTCAGTATTTTTTATCTGAATAGTATCGCATCAGCTAATTAATATGCCCAGTGCATTTCAATATTTTCTATCTGAATAGTATCGCATCAGCTAATTAATATGCCCAGCATTTGCATTTCTAATTAATATGCCCAGTGCATTTCAGTATTTTCTATCTGAATAGTATCGCATCAGCTAATTAATATGCCCAGTGCATTTCAGTATTTTCTATCTGAATAGTATCGCATCAGCTAATTAATATGCCCAGTGCATTTCAGTATTTTCTATCTGAATAGTATCGCATCAGCTAATTAATATGCCCAGTGCATTTCAGTATTTTCTATCTGAACAGTATCGCATCAGCTAATTAATATGCCCAGTGCATTTCAGTATTTTCTATCTGAATAGTATCGCATCAGCTAATTAATATGCCCAGTGCATTTCAGTATTTTCTATCTGAATAGTATCGCATCAGCTAATTAATATGCCCAGTGCATTTCAGTATTTTCTATCTGAATAGTATCGCATCAGCTAATTAATATGCCCAGTGCATTTCAGTATTTTCTATCTGAATAGTATCGCATCAGCTAATTAATATGCCCAGTGCATTTCAGTATTTTCTATCTGAATAGTATCGCACCAGCTAATTAATATGCCCAGTGCATTTCAATATTTTCTATCTGAATAGCATCAGCTAATTAATATGGCCCAGTGCATTTCAGTATTTTCTATCTGAATAGTATCGCATCAGCTAATTAATATGCCCAGTGCATTTCAGTATTTTCTATCTGAATAGTATCGCATCAGCTAATTAATATGCCCAGTGCATTTCAATATTTTCTATCTGAATAGTATCGCATCAGCTAATTAATATGCCCAGTGCATTTCAGTATTTTCTATCTGAATAGTATCGCATCAGCTAATTAATATGCCCAGTGCATTTCAGTATTTTCTATCTGAATAGTATCGCATCAGCTAATTAATATGCCCAGTGCATTTCAGTAACGGTTTAAACTGTCGATATTGAGTTTAGAATGTCGGAGGTCAGTGAGCTGTGTGTGCTGTTCTCAGATTCATCAAGAACTTATTACCCTTTGAGTTTGTATAAATTTACAACATATTTTTAAAATTATTTGTTTAACTCCCTTATTGCCTTCAGAGTGGCACTTTAAACCTTTCATATCTTTGTGATCTTGTTATGGAGAAATGTTCAAGGTATTTGTTGTGGTTATTAGCGTGAGCACTTGGGGCTCCCTTCCCCGCTCACCGTTTCCTTTATGGCTTTAAATTTCAAAGCATTCAGATTTATTTAGTAAAACTTACTATATTATGCTATGGAAGAGCGGAATTCGATCACTTTAAAAGTGTTTAATCAACTTCATCTTGTCTTTGTAAAAATCTTACCTCTTCTTTAAATAAAAAAAATTAGTTTATTTTAGTTTCAATGTTAACAGTGTTATTTTCATCACTAGTTGACAATTGAACATTGACATGTTCGGCAATGTCAGTCAGTTCACTACCTAAATGTTCTCGTCGTGTGGTCTGAGAAAGATCATAACTACATCCAGAGCCGGCCCTAGGGAATTTCTAAGGTGGTGCGTGGTCTCGAAATGGCGCCCCCTTCCCCGTGCCGTAGTGTATTGCAATCTTACGAGACTCAACTTCATTTTATTGAGTTGGATCGCACTGTAGTTTCCGCAAGTGATGTCCACTGTGGCATTTTAAAAAACATATTAAGCTTATGTTTTGAAAATCTTATGATAGGCCATTAAAAAAAAATAATATAGTATTGGAGTAATCGAAAAACGTATACAGTTTTTAAGTAATGAAATCAGTGTAAAGATAAAGATAGTTCGTAATTTAAACTTCGCCACAATCGAGTTTCCATCATCTTCAAACATTTTAATTTCCTTTTTTTTTTTTTTGCAATACATTTTGGCGCCTTCTCCAAGACGGCGCCCGGCGCCGCTGCACCGCTCACACATTGCCCAAGAGTCGGTCCCGTATACATCTGCACCTTCATTAGTGTCTTCATATTTTATATTAGGACACTTTCACATTCAGCAACCACCCATCATGCAGTGCCCCAACTCTGGGTCATTCTTTGCATCTCAGCCTCCACATTTCTCCGCCAAATTGTTTTTGTTCGGCCTCTCTTTCGTTTTCCTTCAGGGGTCCATAGCATAGCTGTTCTTGTGATGTCATCAGGGTCTCTTCTGAGGACGTGGCCAACCCAACTCCAGCGTCTGCCACCTATGATGGTGTGCATGTCCTCTTGGTTGCTGCGAGTAAGCAGTTCTTGATTGGTGATGGTATTCGGCCAAAAGATTCGGAGAATTTTACTTAGGCAGATTGTGTGGAAAAAGGACAATTTCGACATTTCCTTTCTCTGTTACTCTCCAGCATTCCGCAACATAGAGACGCACAGAAAGTACACAGCTCTCATATAATCTTAATTTGATGTTTATGCTGTACTGAGAGGACTTCGAGATGTTGTTTAAATTGCTGTTCTCGCTTTATTCATTCAGTTGTTGTTGTCATTGCTTGTTCCGCCTCCTGGTGTTACTATGCATCCTATGTATGTAAATGTGTCTGTCTGTTCCAGCTTCTACTTCCTTGTTGTTATTGGCTCAGGATTGCCCACATTGAGTGTCATGATCTCTGTCTTCTTTAGATTGATGTTCAGACCCACCTGCTAGCTATAATTTGATAATTGAGAGCTCATAATTCCCAGATCGCACATGTTCAGCAGCTGAGATGAGAACGGAGCTTGTCGCCATAATGAAACCAACTTAGAGTCTGTGAATATACTACTTCAAGGACACATAAGTCACAGAATGAAATTAGAACAAGGGGTGCCCTAAGTCAGTGTGATATCTCCCGCACTGTTCCTGATTACATCAATGGCAAAATTGAATAATTACCAAAGAGGGTCCGTAGTTCGCTGTGGGTAACCAATGAAAATATCAGAACGGCAGGAACCCTTACACAAACTAGACAGATGGTCTCAAGAATGGCTCCTAGACATGTGTCGTAGATTTTCTATAGGAGAATTAAGACGTAGATTGTTCCCTTCTGAATAGAAATAGAATAAGTGATAGTTCAGTGAGAGATGATAGTAGAAATAGATTTTCACGAGTGAGATGGTAGAATTAATAGAGGCTGTCCCTGAAATCGAGAATCTTCTCTTCTTCAGCCTATCTTCTACAACAGATTTAGAGGAGTCGGACAGTCTATTATGATATATATATATATATATATATATATATATATATATATATATATATATATATATATATATATATATATATATATATATATATATATATATATATATACCACTCACATACACACACACCAGTGACTACAATTAGACGCACATACGTGAAAACTATGACAATGGAAATATAGTTATTTGGGACAAGCTGACTAACACACTGGGATAAGTTTATGTAAATTTTATTAACATAAGGAAAATTGTCCACAACAAATAAGTTTGCTTATCAAGCACATAAAATTACACATAGGTTAATGAATTACTAAAAGAATAATAGACCCATAGGTGTAATCCTTTTCCTCTATGTAGAGCCCATGATCCCGTTAGAAGAAAAGTGATAGCCCCAAAGAGTTACAGATATATACGCTATAGTCTAAGGTTTACCCTAGAGTGTAAGAACAGAGTTAATACCTGAATCTAGTCTAAGAGGAAAACAGCATTAGCAACAAACTTGCATAAACATGAAATTTCAAAGTGAGTGCACAAATCAGGTTATAAAGGAATCACTCAGTCCTGCATTCTCTCTCTTTATTCAGCCGTGGGCCCAGGCGTACTTGCTTACCTACAACTTGGGTAGTAACTTCTGGAACAATACTTAGGACACGCACATACAGAATCTCCCGTGTTAATTTTTGGCCAAAAGAACCCCAGTTCCACAAAGACAGGTTAAGTCACTTCTCCAGGGAACGTTTTCTTGGTTATTATTATTTGGAATCTCTGTTTGTGTCACATTTACTTTGTCCAGGCAGGAAAGTTAACAGCGCGCACAGGGTCAATAGCTTGAAGTTTCCCGTAACTAGGAAATGTCAGGTAGGTACTTCACTCAGTATAAACAATTGATTGTCACGCCACAATTAGTCAAAAATTGTCGGAAAAAGTTATTGATTATAATATGTTTCGCCACAGGGGCTGAATGTACTTGAGATTATTGGGAAGAATTATAAGCTGGCTCGATAGGCCTAGTTACTTTATTAAGTCTTAAGTTAGTGAAATATGGGTACTCTGTCTATTTCTGGATGCGACACAAGGCCAGACAGGTTGTAACTTGTAACCCAAATTATTTTTAAAGACATAAAATGTTTCTTCTGTGATTTATTCTCATCTGTACTGAATAAACCGCTGGCAGTTTTATGGCTTGACCCAAAATACTGTATAAAGAAAACATATAGAATACATAATATTATACACATATCCTATGTCTACCTCGCGTACAATAACATATATATTTACTACGGTTATTTAATTTAAATCAGAAACTATAAGCTTAAAGCTTGTCTCCTCGTTAAAAACTCCCGTGAAATAAATTATAGTCATTACCAAAAATCAATCCTCATGAATTAGAAATACATACGTATTTCATCAATACTCAATGATGATTCGGTGCATTAATTTAGTTTAGTTACAAATATTCTCTACTAGTTACTAGCAGTTTAGTTAAATTTAATTATAGCTGAATGAGTTTTTCGCTAGAAATTATAATTTATTCTGCTATCTACTGTAAAACTTAGAGAATATAGCTAAATTATCATTTAATCACTGCACAGAAATCTAACTAGTGAAATAAAATAGGCGATTTACCACTTAAATCACTCAACATTACTAGATATTTAATATTACCTCCAAACAGAACTACGGGTATCACAACGAAACTGAGAGTTTCACTTATAAATAAGTATCTAGAACGAAGCGATCCGTCTACTGCAACTTCGGAGGTCTGAATGATGAAGTCTAAACTACTCTAGTATATTATATGAAAACCCCAAATAGCGTCCCGTCTTAACACTTCACATTAACTCAGGCGCCAGCAATGAAACTGCCAGTGCTCGTTCTAACACCTACAGCTACCTCTGGTCATTTCCCAGCGATGCATGTTGGCGCCTATCACACCTATCACCCAGAACTTAACCGTAGAAGCTTCGTGTCAGATGAAAATACCAGACGATATGTCTGCCATCCCCTGTCTGTCGAGACGAATTTCACACTATTCTGGTACTTAGCTTAACAGCAATAAACTGCGTTGCCAAATACGAAAAGAGACAGGCGAAGGTATGAATGGGAGAGTTTTATTATTCACAATCAAACGAATGCGAAATAAAGGATAAAAGAGCGATAGTAAAGTAGAAGACACGGGTAGACTAGAGAAAAGATATATAAATTTATTAATCATAAATCTCTCTGCGACAACATGAATGAGAAAAAAAAATAGCGTATACAATTTTTATACTCTCAAATAAGATGCAAAACGTGATACTGAAACGAAATGGACATGAGTTGCCAGAAGAAAAGAGTCCTACCTTCCTTGGAATCACAATGGATTGCAGACTAACGTGGAAAAATCAAATTGATAAGTGCCTGCAACAATGTAGACAGAGAATGACGATAATGAAAAAAAACTAGTTGGAATTGTTTGTGGTGCAGTAAATCAAATAGTGAACACGTTATATATAGGAAATGTCCAGCCGGTGCTAGAATATGGGATGCCAGCCTGAGCAACTGCCTCAAAATCCATCTTCCATGGTTGACAGAAGAGATTACAGAGCTCTGTGTTAATTTAATGTTTTCATAATCCAGTCAATATCCAGTGAGAGGAGAAACGGTGACCATGTAATCCCTGCCGCACGCCAGTTCTTATCCCAAAGGCCTCTGTAAGTTGTCCTTCATGAAAAATTCTACATTTCGTGTCTACATATGTTTTCATTATTACGCCATTGAACTTTGGGGAGACTTCTTAATGCTTCACCAGTTTCCAGAGCGATTCTCTGTCTAAAGTATCCGGCGCTTTGTCATAGTTCACAAATAAGATGTAAAATGGTGAGCTCAGGTCCAGGCTCTGATCAACCGCAATACGCAGTGTGACTATCTATTCTTTACAGGATCTGTTTTGACTAAAGCTCTCATGTTCTCTTTATTTGTGGCCTCTTTTAATCTGTCAAGGGTGATCCTGTTTCATATTTTAAACAAAGGTGCTGAATAAAAGACAAGAAGAAAAAATGAACTCTTTGTGCACATTACCCAAAAGTAAAGCCCTAAAAAGGACTGTAAGCTCTGATAAGGACTTTTGAGGTGATATGGTTGGGAAAGCCATCTTCCTTCGGGCACAAGACAAAGTATATAGACATGAAGATTATGTTAAGCATAACATTAATTTGAAATATACATCAGTTTTAATTATACATTACATAACACAGCACTAAGATATGTTATAAGCTTAACACTTTACAATTTTCAAACATACCCTCAAAACAGTGTTACTAAAAATCTGCGGCTGGGTTTTGAGCTTCGATCTAACAAGCGCTCACAGTGACGGTTAGATATGACTTCTCTTCAGTTATCTGATTGTGTTGAGGCTCATTACTTCTAACAATAAGAGGCGGCTCTCTGGATAACTTCTCAGCTCTGGCAGATCTTGAAGTGATTTCATGGAGTACGGACTGGGTCTGATACGCCTTTTTTACATATTCATCTCAGGTCTAACCCTTTTCTCCGAACGTCCAATCATTTCACTGATTTCCTTTTTTGTTCTCGAACGTCCAGTCATTATGTTCCTTTCTTGCGTGAAAACGTTCGTGGGATTTCAAGGCTGTTTTGCGAATGTGTGCTAGTTTGGCGACAAAATCATAATTGTATCGTCAATTGTCAAAGATAATGCTCTCCAGCTGCCATAATTACATGTATTGGTAGTTTATGCACAAATCCCCAAAATAATTATTCTGTTCCGGACATTAATAATAAAAGTGTCGCAGAATATGTGTTGTGCTAGTTTTTACATTGGAGAGCAGCGGCAGCGCAGTGGTTAGCGCACTGGCTTCCTAGTTCAGTGGTCCAGGGATCAATCCCCAGTTGAGGTGGGATTTTTTAGACCGCAAACGGCTCCGGGAAGACCCAGCCTCGTGAATTGGGTACGAGAGCAACTCTGGAAAGGTTAAGGCGGCCGGCGTGCTGTTGACCACATCACCCCTAGTGTGCCGATGGTCAAGAAAATATGGGCCTGACACCATATTCCCAATATGCCTCAATGGGCGTGTAACGGGATCCTTTACCTCCTTTACCCTAGTTTACATTGAATTTCGCTATAGAAGTTCGTTGCAATTTCAAGTTTGTGTATCTGACCATGTCATAACAAGTACCAACATGTAAAATAAGCCTTGACTTGGGGCGAAGGCCGTATTCATTCATTACAATTGAGCTCTCCGTGGAGCATAGACCTCCAACAGTTACACCCCAAATCTTCCTGTCCGGTGCCATCTGTTCCAGGTCTTTCTGTCTCCTGTATCCCTTTCTTGTCTGTCTCCAGTGGCTTTTCCTATGTGCTTCTTGGTCTCACTGTGTCTCTAACCCTGATAATTCCAGGACGCGAACTGTTGCGTGATTGTTCGAACATTCCAAGTGTCAGATCTGGAAATTTTCCTAGAAGGAAAAAAAAAAGGTGAGTCAGTAGTCAGACTATGCAATCGGTCAGTTGCACCATACACCTCTTTAACGGGGGACCTTCTTCTGTATTAGACGGCTGAGCTTAATTATTGAAGTAAGCTTCAGTTCACTTGTCTATGTTTTTTGTTGAATTTTGTGTTCTTTGACTGAGGTTTCTACAGGTATCCAGCCCGATGTCCCCCCCCCCCCCCCAATTGTTTTTTTTTTTACGCCATGCCTAGCAGCCTGCAGTTTTACAATTCTGTTATTCCTGTTCGGACTCTGTAACACTTCCGATAACAGCCCGCGTTATGGTACGAATATATCTCTTTTCCAGTACCATTCAGTCTGACATGGGCAATCTTTCTTATAAGCAGGTCTTTGCACAGCCAAACAAACGAAGTTAAAAAAAAAAAATAATATCTGCTAAAATTAGAAAATAATGGAAGCAAACGACGGTAATCTATTTGGAATAAACTTGATGTACAAAAAATAGGCCATACCACTTTGTGTGCAACATCTCTTGAAATTCCAGTCGTGAGGTTCAACATGAATGTGTACTGGAGACAGTAAATACGGTACACTTGTCTAGACGAAATGGCGGTACTCGACTAGTTTTTGCTAAAAGAAACTCCGTTAAATAAAAGTGAACTGGTCTCTCTCGTCAGTTTTCATACGTAACACATCTGTGAAAGTTATCACATTCATTCCTCTTCTCGTCAAGGTGTGTGGCGTATATGTCTTATAGATTGAGCCGTGCTGTCAAGAAGTTTGCAGGCTTTGTGTGTATGAAGGCATGGTAACTAGAGACTTTGCCAAGATCAGCGGTTCCCACAAAAATCTTCCACTGTGCCTACTTACAGTCCATTAGTTTATGGGGATTCTCTTCGAATAATGAGTATTTATTTCCAAACTCTATGACAGCGTCGATTAATTTACCTTTTTTAAAAACAATGAAACCATACAGTGATTGAATAAGTTATTGAATTAGATTTCACAGGTTCGATTTCGATTCTACTTTTATACTTTCTTCCTCCGCTGCGCTAATTTGTATTAGAATCAGACTGAAATTCTACTTGCGAGTGTTAATCTCAGTTCACATTTTTCAATGTGTTGCTGTTTTTATGCATTTAGATAAGTCCTCATTTCCTTTTCCGTACTGTTTTTATGCCTCTTGCCCCTGGTGATCGTAACATGGGTGTTTATTTGTTTTTTTTAGTTTGTGTCAGTAAGACATCCCCTACTATTTACCTTCGCTCACTTCAACGTTTTCTACGTCTTACTGCATTCCTTCTCTTTTTCTTACGATCTATTCAGCCCTTTTTTTAAAATGGAATTGTTATTGCTAACGAAGACTTTACCAAGTGCCAATTTTTAAATGTTACTTTTACTCTAGATCAAGTGTTCCCAACTCTTTTAGGTCTCCGTAAATAGACTTTTATTCACCCTTCCTGTATTTCTTATTCAATATGAAAGGAAATAGATGATTTAGTTTACTATGCATATGCACACGTGAAAATTAATAAACAGATTAATTACTTTTTATAAAGACAACTTTATTGGGTACAAATAAAAATATAATAATAATTTATAATAGCCCCTTCAGTTATAACTGACTATGGGAATGCGCCCCTGAGGTGACAGCCTTCAGCTGCTTTTTTTCTTGGTGTTCCTTTTGACGTCCTCTCCCCTTCTCTAAATTAATATTAGACAAACATAAGGTATGTTTTCAGGCGCTCGTAAGAAATAAAGAAGTAGAACACCAGACAACAGAAAAACAACAGACGCGAGTGGCTTACCCAGGGTTCGAACCCCGTACCTTCCGTACGACAACACTGCCTAGCCATACAAGCGAAATCACCACTATCCTCCCGGCCAGCTAGGCAATCCCCAAAAAAAAGATGCTTTACTGACCGGTCATTAGTGCGAAAAACACAAGACGGAAAAACACCGGAAGTTTTACAATGGGTACCTCAGCCTATTAATGACGCAATCACTTCTGTTGTTCCCCTATTCCACAGTACGTGTCAGTCCACACAAGACAAAGACCTTGATACTGTGCCCAGTAAATGATAGAAGACTTAAGAACAGTAGTAAGCGCCGTAGAGCTTAGCATAAGTTGTCCATGTCTCGCTGCCATATAGTAGTGAGCTGGTGACGCAGGCGTTATACACCGCAGCTTTAGGTCTTCGTTGTGTGAGTTTGGAGTTTCCCAAAACACGCGTTTGTGAGGCGGAAAAGGTGGCTGTCGATTACTGTGTCTAGAGAGAGTTTTGTCATTGATGGTAGACCCCGGGTATGAAGTGGTGCACCACTGCCAACTCATAGTTACGGTATCGATAGTGATAACTGGTGCAACATCCACATCAGGATTCTCAACACATTTGTTTTCTGTATTCGTTACATAACAACGTTTTTAGTATCATAAAGTTGTTAATGTTTATAACATTACAGTCAAATAAACGAACTAGATTCTTGATTCTGTTCCTTGTCAACCAACAGTTTTATTATCAGTAGCTCGTGTGAACGCAAAACGCACATAGTCATTCATCATTTTGTTTCTTGTTTTTTGGATAATGATTTAGGAAGCAGATCCGAGCCGTGAAAATACTGTTTCACAGACATAAGTTGCTGTAG
>JAMPIV010016269.1:0-143269 GCA_024509875.1 Oreohelix idahoensis
GATCAGATTGCCTCCTGTTGTATCGCTCTGTATAGTTTCCTATCATTGTGATTACCCCTCTTCAACTGTGATAAATGTTTAATGGCCTTACTACCTTGCACTCTGTTTACACGGATCAGTGACTTTCACAACACAGAGATATGTAACACAGTTTATTCTCATAACGTGTGTATACAAGTTCTTGTTGAAAGTTCAAGGTAATGTTGGAATGTAAGTTGCTGAATTTTCTGCAGTGAATATGGGTATTTTAGTTATTTCACATGACATTTTCAATAACCGGGCATTTATGATGTGTCGCTCTGTATGGAGTGTCCTATCTTCTTATATATATATATATATATGCGTGTGTGTGTGTGTGCAGACACGTGCATGACAGGGACAAGGAATTCGAGGAAAGACCTATAGAGGATGGCACAGGACAGGAAACCTTGACATAAATTTTGTTGAAGGCTTATGCCCCTTAGAAAGCTTATGCCCCTTAGAAAGCTTAACAGTGATGAACTAGTTTTAAAAAAAGTATTACAAATTATTGTGTGACTTAATGTAGGATGACGTCATATTGACAGGTGGTTAAAGCGCTGGTCTCTCACAGTAAACATGCCAGATTTAAGTCATGGTATCGAGATGCTCCAGTACCCAGCTGTAAATGGGTACCTGACTTCACTTTTGAGTTAGGGAAGCAAAAGGCAACGAGGAAGGGAACTGATCACCCCATCTCTGGACCTTGTAATGTAAAGTTAAATCTCTAACACTTGACTCCCCTATGTCAGTATCTGTGATGGAACAACCTTTATCATGACGTCACAACAGTTCTCAATTTTCACACTTTGTCCCTGATTCTTTAAGAGGCCAAATATGAGGTGTCCTGCATTGGGGAATGTGAGATCTGATCACCTTACTTCCTTTACCTTTTTTAACAATATAAAGAATCAAATAATTTGTGACGTCATCTGCTCGAATTAATAAATGAACCATCTCACTGACCAGAACATAACTCATTGAGGCATGGGCAAGTGAGACGAGCGAACAGTTGATAGCGACACAGCATCACCAGCACGTGACAGTTCTCTATACATAAGATATGAGTAATTAAGGTGTCACTGCAAATTTTTTTGTTGAAAACTTACTTGCTCAGTCCACCACTTCTACCATGCGGTGTAGAGGTTTGGAAAAGAGAGAGCTATCCTATCTTATCGGCCTGGTTCCAATCTAGTCCTTGATCCTTCAGAGAATGTATAATATTGTCTTCCTAGCAAAGTCTGGGTCATCCTGAAGGTCTAGATCGCTGGCTCTTAGTTCCCTCATACCTGTCATGGTAGCCGATCTTTCCATATTCTGCAGACATGGCTAAATTATCGTAGTTGGGACTGTTCTACTTGGGTCTGCAATGGCTGGGTTTTGAGGCCCTGCCGTAACGTCTGGTTGCGAACAATGTCTCTTCTTGTTACTTCAACCACCTTCTTCCCATACCTCATTTCTGAGGTTAGGAGCTGGCTTTTGTGAGTTGTAGCCATTGTCCATGATTCACATACATACATCAAGAAACCAGAATACAGGTAATGCAAGAGTGCAAATCAGATAAATCGTAAAGGCAACAAATTGGCACAGGTTACGGATTAAGATTTATGGAACAAGTAATATTATGGTGGCACACTGCTCTATAGTGCAGTCCCAAAAACTAAAAGAGCTAAAGGGGGTGTAGGTTGTATTGTGGTTAGAAACAAAAAGGTTAGCATCAAAGGATGGAGCTTTGTCTTGGAGCACATTATGGTGCTAAAGCTAAAAGAGGGAGAAACCTTTGTTTGAAACTCCAGTTTTAATGTGGCTTTTAGTCATAATTGGTATGTTACTCCGAGTTGCTGTTTAAAAATGAACATTGTTCTATAATTACAACAGAAGATATGAGAGTCTGAAAAACTGTAAAAAGTAATTTCACATTTTAATATGTCATCCTTGTTATAACTTTAACAGTATGGATAAAGTGTACACAGTTTATACATTGATATAAAATAGATATGTACTAATAAATGCACATTGCTTACATTCTTTAGCAGCAAATTCCTCAAAACGAATTTTCAAAACATAAATTGATAAGTAGTTAATCATGGTTAAATTTCTATTACTTATACTAAACAGAGCGCATGAGCATAAATTGATACTGGGCATTTTTAAAAAGTAGCACTGTTGATGCTGTACATTGTAAATAAAAATGTGAAAATATTGTGTTAATACAATATGTTATAATATGTATCAGAGATATGACTATCAACATTGACAATTATTATACACACTGTCGTATTTTGAATCTAACAACACGGTCATATTTACCGTGCTCACTATAGGATTAATGGACCGATAGAATAGCCAATCAGGACACTCCTTTTCTAGTATGTATAAAAAAACCTTTTTATGTTGGACAGAAAGGGCCTATTCTGTGTATTTGATAAGAAGGAGTTATTTTATTTCTTAAAGAATAATGATATATAAAAGGAAATCTTCTTCTTCTTCGATCCTTAACCACCGACCGTCAAAGCAGTCAGTGGCCATCACGCCTAGTGGCGTCTTGTAGGGCAACAACAAAGTGATTCCACTTTGCACGGTCGGTGGCCATCCTTCGTACAGTGCCCCAACTCTGGTTCATTCTTTGCATCTCAGCCTCCACAGTCCTCCGCCAAGTTGTTTTTGGTCGGCCTCTCTTTTGCTTTCCTTCAGGGGTCCAAAACATAGCTGTTCTTGTGATGGCATCAGGGTCTCTTCTGAGGACATGACCAACCCAGCTCCAGCGTCTGCCAGCTATGATGGTGTGCATGTCCTCTTGCTTGCTACGAGTAAGCAGATCTTGGTTGGTGATGGTATTCGGCCAAAAGATGCAGTGAATTTTTCTTAGGCATGTTGTGTGAAAAGAGGACAATTTTGACATTTCCTTCTCTGTGACTCTCCAGCATTCCGCACCATAGAGAAGCACAGAAAGCACGCAACTCTGGTATAATCTTAATTTTGTGCTTGTGCTGTATTGGGAGGACTTCCAGATGTTATTTAGGCTAAAGAAGGCTGTTCTTGCCTTATTCATTCTGATGTTGATGTCTTTGCCTGCCCCACCATCTGGTGTTACTATGCTTCCTAGGTATGTGAAGGTATCTGTCTGTACCAGTTGCTGATTCCTTACTGATAATAAAAGGAAATACATAACTATTATAACATCTGGGATATTACTTAATAAGTAGGTACAAAGACGGCCTCAAAATAGTAATTCATTCATTTAATGAGAAAAATTGGTTTTAGTGATATTTCTACATCAGGGTAGTTCCCGATTTAGCTAATTAAAGACTGCATAGATTTAAATGCCATGTAATAACTAAACAACAAAGATATAGAAAGATAGAGATAAATTAGCAGTTTAAATATCATTTTAAATAATTAAAATTGGCCCAGTCATACGTTAGATATAGAATATTTAAACTTAGTCACATTATACGGGCAAGCTGAAAAACGTTTAAGTTTTGATTTTTAAACACACATTTGGACCGTGCTTCCGATTGGGCGGACACGGCACTATATATAAAACTGGGACTTAGGGGAGTTCCGCCACAAAATTTAAAATATACCAAGCTGAATGAATCGAGCGCAAACTGTTACTGCAAAGTCTTTTGCTGCTGAGATCTAGAAGCAGACCTAAAATTCCCATTGAAAGCCTGTATCAGCTTGTGTATTATTGCCTGATGGTAAGAAAGATATATATATTTGTATATATTGTTGATTATTTGCCTGTGTATACCCGCTTATGTATTCGGTGATGTGTAGAAAGTGAAACTACAGGACTAGTGTGTTGCCGCATTGAGGGCATATCTGTGTGATTTTGAAACGAAAGCCAGCTTTAGAAAATGTGTATAATATTTGTAAGTAGGGCAAAAATTATGACTGTAAGTTTAAATAGGGTATTTGAATGAGTATTTCATCCTGGAATTACACACTGTTCACGAACATAAGATAGGTGTACAGGAATTGTTAACATGATGTAATCAAGTTGTCACTTGCTATTGTGTACTTAACCTTCTTCTTCTTCTTGCGATCGCATCTTTGATGATTACACCGTCAGACGAGTTCTCATGATGAATTCGACTGTTGTTTGAAGTTCCTCTTTAACTCCATATAGCTTTGAGTTTAGTGTTGAGTCATTCGGCCAGTATATCTTTCTTAACTGGTCATACAGAGGACAGTCCTGTAGAACATGCTCAGCAGTTTGTTCGTTTAATCCACATGTGCACAGTGGTGAAGCAGACAATCGTAGCTTGTGCATGTGTTTATTCAGTTTGTTATGCCCTGTCCTGAGTCGAAAAATAGTTATCTGTCCCTGCCGGTCGAGAGTGTGATAGTCGTCTTTGGGTTGGTTCTGTTCTCTTCTGATAGTCTGGATAGCTCTCTTTCTCTCAAAGTATGTGACTTCATTATCTTCTTGTTCACATTCTCCTCCCTTTTTTGCAAGTTTATCTGCCTTTTCATTTCCGGGTACACCACAATGAGATGGTACCCACTGAAGTATGGTTCTCTTTTTGGCAGCTACCTTGTTTAGTTCATTTCTCAGATGCGGGAGTTTACCACCCTTGAGAGCTTGCAGGACAGACAGTGCATCTGTGAGGATGACTACCTGGTGGCAGTCAGAGTTGGTGTTATAAATCATATTTGCAGCTTGCTCTAGAGCTTGAACCTCAGCTGTATAGTTGGAACAGAATTTACCAGTGGGAATGTGCCTAGTCTCATAGTGGTTGTCAGGATATGAGATAAAGATACCGGCACCTCCATTCCTAACAGCATTAGTTGCTGATCCATCTGTATAGGCATGTATCCATGATTGATCGGGATAGCTTTCTTGGATCATACTCAATGTAGCAGTTCGTTTTTGCAGATCATTATACTCACATCCACTTGTGAGACCACTGACTGATGTATTAATTTGGAGGGCACTGCTGGCCTGCTCCCATGGTACAGGGTATAGGGTGGGCTTCAGTGGTGTTGTCTTCATGGATAGGTCCTCTTGATGCTGTCTTATAAGTCTTTTCCCCCGATGCACAAAGCTGCTACGCTTTAGACGTCCCAATGCCAGATCATCTAGTCTTGCCTTCATTGGGTGCATTGGCATACTGTTGTACTTTTCCATCTGGATCATGGTTTTTGTGTCTCTTCTATGGGACAATGTCTGTAATCCAGCAACCTTCTGCATCTCTGTTATTGGTGTAGTTTTCATGGCTCCTGTAATGAGCCTGAGAGCTTGATTTTGCACCCTGTCCAAAGACTGCAGATGTGAGTTAGCAGCTGATGACCATGCTGCTGAGCTAAACTCTAAGTGTGGTCTTATTACTCCATTATAAATCTTCTTTAGATTTCGTTCATTTGCTCCCCAGTTGGTACCTGCTAATTTTCTGAGTATGCCTAGTCATCTTCGGGCCTTTCCTTCTGCGTTTTCAATATGCTTATTCCATGTAAGCCTTTGGTCAAATGTCACCCCAAGATAGGTGGGGTAGCTTTCTTCCTTGATCACGGTTGTCCCTAGGTGTATGTTAGCTGATTTGTCCTTGGGGGCGAGGAGGAGAACAGTGTTGTGGAGGTTTTGTCTGTGTTTATTGTGATAAGCCATTTCTCTGCCCATGACACTAGCATGTCTGCTGCCCGCTGCATTCTATAATTTGCTGTGGTGACATTTTCATCAGCGCACCAGAGTACTAGGTCATCTGCATATAAGGCAGCTTTAACTCCTGCAGGGAGATCTTTCACCAGGTCATTGATGTAAACAAGGAAGAGTGTTGGGGAAATTACTCCTCCTTGAGGTACCCCCTGATGGAGCAACACTTTTCTGCTCTGCAGACCGTCAAGAGTGACTCTAGTTCTCCTGTTATGCAAGTATGACTGGATCCATTTCATCATGTTGCCTTGGATTCCACTTCTCCTAAGTTTTGCAATGAGGCCATCTTTCCACACCTTGTCAAAGGCCTGCTTGAAGTCGACCCAGATCGTTAGGACCTTTTTCTTCTCCTGGAAGGCATCTTCTATTGCTTGAGACAAGTAAGTAACTTGGTCTTCTATACTGTAGCATTCTCTAAATCCAGCTTGTTCCGGCACCAGGATCTGCTCAGACTCTAAATACCATTTCAATCTGTGGTTGACTATTCGCTCCATAGTCTTCCCAACACAGCTTGTGAGACTGATTGGCCGGTAACTTGCAGCCTCGGTCTTACATTTCCCTTTCTTTAGTATGGGTATTGTGATGGCTTCTCTCCATACTTGGGGTACCGTTCCTTTCAACCAGCTGTGGTTGAATATCTCAAGCAGTTTTGTCTTTGCTGCTGAGCTCAGATTTACTAGCATTTCATTGCTGATTTTGTCTGGGCCGGGTGACTTTTGAAACTTAAGCTTGGAAATAGCCTTCTGTAGTTCTCCTAGTGTGATGGGTTCCCTCATTGGGGCAGGAGTATCTGTCTGTCCCATGGTTGCCAGTATTTCTTTTCTTATCTCTCTCTGATGATCTATGTTAATGGGTAAGTTGCTTTCTGAACCGTTGTACTTAACCAAATCATTGTATGAAAGTCAATCATGGGCTAAGGAATCTATCATAGGATGTTTACAGGAAATGAATAATCACATGGAACTGGCTGTAAGAGAAATGAAGTTATATGTCCTGTGCAAACTGTTAGCACAATATCTGAATAATGTTTATATGTGATGTTGTATGTGTGTGTGGAGTGGTGCTGGAGCCTACATGGAATTCGGTTATCTTTCATTCCAGGTTCTGTCTCGATATTACAAAGTACGAAACATCCACTGTAGAGGAAATCTGTTGGTGCCTACAGCTCTTTATATACCAAGAGCCATACCACGTTCCCAGCCTGGAGTTGCAGTTTGTGTAATCCTGGCCTGTTGAATGCAGATCATCATCTAATAAGATAGGTGGAATCTAGTTCCACTGTACAGCAAATCCTGCGAAAAATAAAGTTATAAAAACCACACATAACAAAAGAAAAACATATAAGGTTGATATATGAAGGACACTTGTTCAATAAAGTGAATTCTACAGTCCAGGGACAGTGATTATAGTATTAGTAAAGAGAGTAATTGACATTATCTCGTTACCATATTATTCATTATGGAAAAGTACCTTAGATATTATTTATTTAATGATGTAAATACCATTTGATTTCTTTTTGAATTCCTGACCGAAAAAATAAAGCGGTAGAGGACAAATAAATCGTAAATAATTTCAGCCAGCCTTGCTTAATAATTCTTATTAAGTTAATGTTCTGTATTGAGGTTTATTACATATAATTAATTCAATTTTCCCCTAGATAGCTAGCCATTAAAACAAAAGTATATTCATGAATCAATGTGGGATCTAGAGAGGTAGCAGATAGATCTTCAGTACCTAACACTATCATCATACTTGAAGGTTTACATAGCTTGACCCCACTATTGATGTCGATACACCCTTGCTCTTTTCAGAGAAGGGGGTAATTCTTATAAAACCAGTCTCTTACCTGGCACTATCCTGGTATCATCTGATACACCTTTGTGTCCAGGAAAGTCTTTATTTTAATAACATCCAAACCTCTTGCGACACACACAAACACTCGTACAGCTGGATCAGTCACTATCTAACAGACAAAACAACAAGAGTGCTGGTACATGGACAGATTAGCAGAAAGACAATATTATACACACAAACACTCATACAACTGGATCAGTCACTATCTAACAGACAAAACAACAAGAGTGCTGGTACATGGACAGATTAGCAGAGAGACAATATTATACACACAAACACTCGTACAACTGGATCAGTCACTATCTAACAGACAAAACAACAAGAGTGCTGGTACATGGACAGATTAGCAGAAAGACAATATTATACACACAAACACTCGTACAACTGGATCAGTCACTATCTAACAGACAAAACAACAAGAGTGCTGGTACATGGACAGATTAGCAGAGAGACAATATTATACACACAAACACTCGTACAACTGGATCAGTCACTATCTAACAGACAAAACAACAAGAGTGCTGGGACATGGACAGATTAGCAGAGAGACAATATTATACACACAAACACTCGTACAACTGGATCAGTCACTATCTAACAGACAAAACAACAAGAGTGCTGGTACATGGACAGATTAGCAGAGAGACAATATTATACACACAAACACTCGTACAACTGGATCAGTCACTATCTAACAGACAAAACAACAAGAGTGCTGGTACATGGACAGATTAGCAGAGAGACAATATTATACACACAAACACTCGTACAACTGGATCAGTCACTATCTAACAGACAAAACAACAAGAGTGCTGGTACATGGACAGATTAGCAGAGAGACAATATTATACACACAAACACTCGTACAACTGGATCAGTCACTATCTAACAGACAAAACAACAAGAGTGCTGGTACATGGACAGATTAGCAGAGAGACAATATTATACACACAAACACTCGTACAACTGGATCAGTCACTATCTAACAGACAAAACAACAAGAGTGCTGGTACATGGACAGATTAGCAGAGAGACAATATTATACACACAAACACTCGTACAACTGGATCAATCACTATCTAACAGACAAAACAACAAGAGTGCTGGTACATGGACAGATTAGCAGAGAGACAATATTATACACACAAACACTCCTACAACTGGATCAGTCACTATCTAACAAACAAAACAACAAGAGTGCTGGTACATGGACAGATCAGCAGAAAGACAACAATGGAGCAGGGAGTACCACAATGTGGGGTTCTCTCCCCTACACTCTTCCTGATTTAAACAAATGACATCACAGACACAGAAAACATCCACAAGAATGTCCACAATTCCCTCTATGCTTTGTCAGTCAACACCAAGGACCAAACATGAAGACAGTATTCTTTTATGTCTTTGTAGACTACCACACTCAGTAAATGCTGCCCCACAGACATCACACTTATACAGCTTATTTCCTGTATGTATTCTTTTATGTCTTTCTAGGTGACCTATCTCATTAATGCAGCACCACAGACATCACACTTGTACGACATTTTTCCTATATGCATTTTTTTATGTCTTTGTAGACTACCACTCTCAATAAATGCAGCACTACAAACATCCCACTTGTACAGTTTATTTCCTGTATGTATTCTTTTATGTCTTTCTAGGTGACCAATCTCAGTAAATGCAGCAACACAAATGTCACACTTGCACAGCTTATTTCCTGTATGTATTCTTTTATGTCTTTCTAGGTGACCAATCTCAGTAAATGCAGCAACACAAATGTCACACTTGTATGGCTTATTTCCTGTATGCATTCTTTTATGTCCTTGTAAGCTACTTTTCATAGTAAATGCTATATCACTAACATCACACTTGTAAGGCTTTTGTCCTGTATGTTAGCTTTTGTGTTTTTGTAGGTTACCTATAACAGTAAATGCTGCATCACAGACATCTCACTTGTGAGGCTTCTCTTATGTATGTATTTTTTTATGTCTGTGTAGACTACCACTTTAAGTGAATGCTGCCCCACAGACATCACAATTGTAAGGCTTCTCTCCTGTATGAATTCTTTTATGTCATTTTAGATGATCTATATGAGCAAATGATCCACCAGAAATATGACACTTGTAAGGCTTGTCTCCTCTATGCTTTTTAGTTTACCACTCTCAGTAAATGCTGCCCCACAGACATCACACTTGTAAGGTTTCTCTCCTGTATGTATTCTTTTATGATTTTGTAGCTAACTTTTGTCAGTAAATGCTGCACCACAAACATCACACATGTAAGGCATCTCTCCTGTATGTATTCTTTTAAATCTTTTTTAGGTGATCTATCTGAGCAAATGATCCACCACAAATATGACACTTGTAAGGCTTCCCTCCTCTATGTATTCTTCTGTGCCTTTTTAGTTTACCACTCTCAGTACATGATCCACCACAAACATCACACATGTAAGCCTTCTCTCCTGTATGTATTATTTTAAATCTTGTTTAGTTTACCACTCTCAGTAAATGATCGACCACAAACATCACACTTGAAAGGTTTCTCTCCTGTATGTTTTCTTTTATGTTTTTGTAGGGTATCTGTCTGAGCAAATTCTGCTTGACAAACATCACACTTCTCTCCTGTATGTATTCTTTTATGATTTTTTACTGCTGCTCAGAGTAAATGCTGCCCTACAGACATCACACTTGTAAGGCTTATTTCCTAAATGCATTCTTTTATGTCCTTGTAAGCTACCTTTATGAGTAAATGCTGCATCACAGACATCACACATGTAAGGCTTATTACCTGTATGTATTCTTTTATATCTTTGTAGACTACCACTCTCATTACTTATTTATTCACTCTCAGTAAATGCTGCCCGCACAGACATCATACTTGTAATGTTTCTCTCCTGTATGTATTCTTTTAAGGCTTTGCAAATGTCCACTCCAAGTAAATGCAGCATCACAGACATCACATTTTTAAGGCTTCACTCCTGTATGAATTCTTTTATGTTGTCGGAGGGTTTCTGTCTCAGTAAATGCTGCCCCACAGACATCACACTTGTAAGGTTTCTCTCCTGTATGTATTCTTTTATGTTGTTATAGACTACCACTCATAGTAAATGCTGCTCTACAGACATCACACTTATAAGGTTTATTTCCTGTATGTGTTCTTTCATGTAATTGTAGGTTACCTTTCTGAGTAAATGCTGCTCCACAAACATCACACATGTAAGGTTTCTCCCCTGTATGTATTCTTTTATGTCTTTTTAGTTGATTTGTCTGAGTAAATGATCCACCACAAACATCACACTTGTAAGTCTTCTCTCCTGTATGTATTCTTCTGTGCATTTTTAGATTACCACTCTCAGTAAATGCTGCCCCACAAACATCACACATGTAAGGCTTCTCTCCTTTATGCATTCTTTTATGTCCTTGTTGGCTACTTTTATGAGTAAATGCTGCATCACAGACATCACATTTGTAAGGCTTATTACCTGTATGTATTCTTTTATGTATTTGTAGACTACCACTCTCAGTAAATGCTGCCCCACAGACATCACACTTGTAAGGTTTCTCTCCTGTATGTATTCTTTTATGACTTTGTAGACTTCCACTCCGAGTAAATGCAGCACCACAAACATCACACTTGTATGGCTTCTCTCCTGTATGTATTCTTTTATGACTTTGTAGAGTACTGTTCAGAGTAAATGCTGCATCACAGACATTACACTTGTAAGGTTTATTTCCTGTATGTATTCTTTTATGGTTTTGTAGACTACCACTCACTGTAAATGCTGCTCCACAGACATCACACTTGTAAGGTTTATTTCCTATATGTATTTTTTTATGTAATTGTAGGTTAGCTTTCTTAGGAAATGCTGCACCACAAACATTACACTTGTAAGGCTTCTCTCCTGTATGTATTCTTTTATGATTTTTTAGATTACAGCTCCGAGTAAATGCAGCACCACAAACATCACACTTGTAAGGCTTTTCTCCTGTATGTATTCTTTTATGACTTTTTAGATTACAGCTCTGAGTAAATGCAGCACCACATACATCACACTTGTATGGTTTGTTTCCTGCATGTATTGTGTGCTTTTGAAGGCTACTTATCTCAGTAAATGAGGTACCACTGACACCACACTTATAAGGACTTTCTTCTGTATGTATTTTTTCTTGTAATTTTAAGCTACAACTTTGATTAATTTCTGCATCACAAACATCACACTTGTAAGGCTTCTCGCGTGTATATATTCTGTTATGTTGCTGTATGTTATCTTTCACAGTATATAATACACCACAAATATCACACTTGTAAGATGTACCTTCCTCTAGTTTCATGTGAGACTGAATGCTTAAATCACTGCAAGTAGCAACAGCTCTGTCACTCACACAAAGTTGAACATTTATCTCACTGGCAGAAAATGGTTTACTACAATTTATGTTACAGACTTGATTTTTACAAACTGATGTATTACTGTGTAGGTTGTCAAACATTGTAGCTGTCCTTTCCTGACTGTTGATGAAGTTGACTGATGCTTCATTACCAGTGACTCTCAGGTTGATGCTATCTTCTCTTGTGACATAATTAAAAGTGGCATCTCTAATCTTATTCACTGCCTCATTCCTGTTATTTCCAATGTCATGTGGTAACACATTCTGAAGATCACTGCATTTATTATCAAACTCCCAGCGTCCATCTCTGTGTACTGTTTTCATATGCGTATCCAGGACATCAAGTTGGAAGAAATGGGTGTTGCACAGGTGACAAGAATAAGCACCTGTAATAATAAAAATAATGAGCAAAGATAAATAATGAAATGCATGTCATATGTTTAGTTTAAATTTGTTAGCAAAATGTAGTAACAAACACATAAGCACAATTTCCTGATAATTATGTGATTGTTATTCAGGATCAACATCATTGCAATCCAGGCAAACCCATTGGTGCTAAGTCTTCCTCAGCAAATGTTGATGTGTATGAATACTTACTGTACTGTACCATCCTGATTGTATACATGTTGGCTGCATCTTCTCATACGTCATACCTGCTAGTCTTATGTCTGGTGCCACATTCCAGCTATCTTAGCCTTGTTGATTCATCTATTGCAGTGTTGTTTTCTAACAGATGATCATTAACTGTCCTCAGTATCTCTCCCTTGTGCAGGACCAGTGTCCCCGCTATGGGTGAGCGTGAAGCTAGTCAGCACTTTTATTGCCATGTCATACACCTGAATGACTTGTACAGTAGATTCACACCAGCTTCTGAAGATTCAAGGCCTCTATAAATGTTTTCTATTCATGCAACAGACATCCATTTTGAACTTTTAAAAGCATGGACTGAGAGTGTGACACAATAACTACCCTGGTTACTGCAGTAACAGCCTCTATCTCCATTATGTATATATTAAGCAAGTTTAATTAAAGTTTGTAAATAGATTTAATTCTTTATCAAAGGCCCTCTCACTGCTTAGTATTAAATGTCATACTGTGCAGATATTTAAATCATATAAACTTATGTAGCCAAAATATGAATTTAAAATAATACCATTGCTATTATACATACCTTTCTTATCTCCAAATAAGCATAACTGTTGTTGACTTTCTGGCATGTCCAAGATGTCAGTATACTGTATCTCAGGTTTAGTACAGCTGTTGTCACAATCAGCCTGAAACAAATTTTGATAAATCCTGGCATTTATGACACACCATCATTATCACCTCTAGCTCCCTAAACAGCCTAGGTCTTCAACAAATGTATGCCAACTCCTCTTGTTGTATACTATCAGCTCAAGGTGTCTCCATGACTGACTCATATCTTTAACTTTTGTATCCAGTTCTCTACTATGTGTGTTTTTGTGTCTCCCAAAACCTCTTTTACCCTGGACATTTCAGAATGCTATAAACTAGAGCTATATAATTGAACGGCCTTGACACTGGAGTTGAAGATTGGGATTTTTGTGTAGGACTTGATTTCTCTTTGTATTTATGACACTTGTAATACACAATATTAAAATGTAGGGGAGATATGTTTTTCTGTAATCATTTTCTCATTATTGCCATCATGCATGCACATATACAGACATTCTCACACACATAAATGAACACATACACTTATGTATACATGCACAGACAAATGCTCATTTACATACTTATAAACACACACATATACAAATATACAGAGCACACAATTATTTTCTACAAGAAATAAGACCCTACTTTAAACACCAAAAACCATTTCAATTGTTTGTGTTAAAAATAAATAAATAAATAAAACACTGAAATAACAAACAAGCATGTCTAATAATGCCTCTTATAGTGTCTGATGTCTCTGATGAGACAAAGAAAAAGTGGGAATATTGCAACCTCAGGATGTTGTACATAATATAAGGTTAGTTAACTGTCTGATATAGTTTGTCTAAACAATGGTACATACAACATATTAGGCTAATTAACTGTCTGATATAGTTTGTCTAAACAATGGTACATACAACATATTAGGCTAATTAACTGTCTGATATAGTTTGTCTAAACAATGGTACATACAACATATTAGGCTAATTAACTGTCTGATATAGTTTGTCTAAGCAATGGTACATACAATATATACCGTTAATTGACTGTCTGATATAGTTTGTCTAAACAACAGTACATACAACATACAAGGTTAATTAACTGTTTGAAATAGTTTGCCTAAACAACGGTACATACAACATATGTCTAATTAACTGGCTGATATACTTTGTCTAAACAATGTTACATACATTATATAAAGTTAATTAACTGTCTGATATAGGTTATCTCAATAACAGTACAAACAACATATAAGTCTAATTAACTGTCTGATATAGTTTGTCTAAACAATGGTACATACAACATATAAGGCTATTAACTAGCTGACATAGTTTGTCTAACTCTTTCCACCTTGGAGGTCTGGCACATTTTTGTTCCCCAACCCTAACCAAGGGGGTGTAACTCTGTTTACCAAATGACATGTATTCTTTGAAAGCATATTTTTAGCATGCAAATATTCACCAATTTCAATGAAATAAAAAAAAATGCTTGAAAGAAAAATGAACGAACTTTCAAGAAATGTATACATTTATATGACTTTAATGATAATTTATTTTTAGAAAAATAAAAAATCTGAGAAAAGAATGCAAACGTGAAACAAAAATATAAAGAAAACGTGCACTAACTCTCAGATTTTGATGAGTGTTTATTCAGTTTTTTAAGTACTCATGAAATTTACTGTAACAATATCTTATGTGGAGATGCTCCTGGCAGAGATGGCATCCTGTGGTGGTTTCTCTAATTCTGCCACTAGCCATTTTCACACCGTCTTTTGAACACTGAAAACAGCGTTGCTTTCGGCCTGGCATGGGACTCAGCAGATGTTGAGCACTGTATGGCTGAGACCTTCCTGCTATGCTGGATGTGTTCAGCCATTTGCTAATTTTTGTTGAGAAACTGAGCATCCCCTTAAGGAGCTCCATCCTGAACTTAATATTGTTCTGTGCTGGTGAGTCACGTGCTGCCATTGGGTTAGCTAGTTTCATTAGCAAGTGGCTGTTGATGATGGACACCGTACAAGGTACGACATGAGGTATCTCCACCACTTGATGCTGGATCTGCCCACAAGATAGTAGGCTCTATGCTGGTCACTGAGATGCACCCCAAACATGCTGGAGTTGTAGGCGAGCACTGGTCGTGGAATCTCAACCTGGACGGCGCCGTTCTTTGACCTCCTGTCTACCATCGTCATCCCAGGGTCACAGTTGGTAGACAGGATAATGACTTGCCTTTTATCTGTCCACTGTGTCGCCACCATTATCCCCTTCTGCTTTATTGTCACCTCACCTTTTATCTGTTTCACTTGGCATAAGGCCAGCCCTTTCGATTGGGTCATATTGTTGCGCAGCAGTAGGTATTCCTGGCAAGCAAATCGCCAGCAAGCTTTGGTGAGGAAAAGAAGTTGTCAAAAAAAGCCTCATCATGTTTATCTAAAAAGTGGTCTAGTATTGACATGACCACTTGATGGCCTAGGCCGTGAGGGGCATTGTTCTCCTGTCACCCTGTGTACACAAAAAAGTTTAGAAGGTAGCCAGTTTTTTCCTCAGCACAACACCAGACTTTCATTCCCCTCTGCGGTTGGTTTGTTCTTGACATACTGCTTGAAGCTTAAGCACCCACGAAAACCAAACATGGCTTTATCTACACTCAGCTGTCTCTGGGGTTTGTAAACAGCTGAGCAGACATGTCGTACATGGTCCAGGAGAGGTCTAACTTTGTAGAGTGGGTTATAATTGTTTGTTCCATGACCTGGTTGGTAAGCACTGTCATTTACGTGGAAATATTGATGGATCTTGTTGAAATATTTCTCTCCCTAGGACATCGACTGCAGCAGCAACCCTCCATAGAGGATCTGTAGACCAGTATAATTTGGTCTCTGGCACATGATGGAGTCCAAACATTACATTCATGTACAGGTAACGGTACATGTCCTCTTTGTTCCCTGGTTTCCAGTAGGAGTTTCGCACACCATTAGTTTCCTGCTGCTGCTCAGCATATTTGTTTGTCTGTGTAGCAGGGTGCCAGTTATTGTTGGCAATAAAATGTTTGTTGTTGGTAAAGTTTTGTTGACTTGTCTGTTCAATAGTTCAAAATTGTTCAATCTATTTTAAATGTTTATTTATCGCGTTGTATGAGGGCTATTTCAAAATCAACCTCCGATTGGCTGGTAAAAATTACAAAAAATTAACAATAACATCCAAATACATAAAAAAGTTACATACATCACTGCTTTACTTTTCCACATTGTCACCACCCAAATTCAGGCACTTGTCGTACCGTGGCACGAGTTTTTGTAAACCCTGGTCAAGGAACGGTGCCGCCAGGGTACTTAGCCAGTTGTTGACTCCATCCATGAGCTCCTTGGCGGTGTCGAAGCGCCGGGTAGCCAGTCAGACCTTCATCTTGCTGAAGAGATGATAATCGCTTGGTGCCAAGTCTGGGCTGTAAGGGGAGGTGGTTGATAATTTCCCACTTAAACTGCTAAAGTAAAGCCTTTGTGCGAGCAGCAGTGTGGAGCCGCGCGTTGTCGTGCAGGATAATGACGCCACTGGTGAGCATTCTGTGCCTTTTGTTTTGGATCAGGCAACGAAGCTTCTTCAGTGTTCCACAATAAACTTCTGACGTTATTGTGGTCCCTGGTGTCATGAATTCCATCAACAAAAGTCGATCCAAAACAAAAGGCATGGAATGCTCATAAGGGGCGTCATTATCCTGCACGACAACACGCGGCCCCACACTGCTGCTCACACAAAGGCTTTACTTTAGCAGTTTAAGTGGGAAATTTTCAACCACCCCCCCTTACAGCCAGGACTTGGCACCAAGCGATTATCATCTCTTTGGCAAGATGAAGGTCTGGCTGGCTACCCGTCGCTTCGACACCGCCAAGGAGCTCATGGATGGAGTCAACAACTGGCTAAGTACCATGGCGGCACCGTTCCTTGACCAGGTGTTACAAAAACTTGTGCCACGGTACGACAAGTGCCTGAATTTGGGATGTGACTATGTGGAAAAGTAAAGCAGTGATGTATGTAACTTTTGTATGTATTTGGATGTTATTGTCAATTTTTTAAAATTACCAGCCAATCGGAGGTTGATTTTGGAATAGCCCTCGTACATCACTGACTTGGCATGCATAGGTGAAAGGAAAAAGGTTGCATCATACACATGTAATCATATTATTTGATTTATTTATGTATTATATTATTTGAAAATGTTCTGCAAATAGATACTTGTCTTATTATGCTATATCTGACTTGTACTGAACCATATATCATCCATCCAATACACATGCACTGAGACAAACTCACCCCATGAACAATAGGGAATATGTGTGCTCCATGCCACAGAATAGCCACATATTACTCCTTGTTCCAGGTTCATATTTGAGTCTTTGAGCTGAAGTCCTAAGTTATTCAATCCCCATGCCTATAACTTCAAAGGAGCACAGTGGTTGAAGCTTTACAGACCTTTAGTCCCCCTCAGTCATTGGGTGAGCTAACAGACCATTTTGTTTCACTGATTACACCAAAGCTTTTGACTGTGTACAACATCAGCAGTTATGGACTATTATGGAAAATATGGGATTTCCAAACCACCTTATCCAACTCATCGCACTGCTGTACCAAGAACATGCAGCCCTAAGAATGGATGGGGAAATTTCAGAATGGTTTGAAGTACGGAAAGGAGTAAGACAAGGCTGTACTCTTTCCCCTTCCCTGTTTAACATTTACACCGAGAATATCATGAGAAACATAAGAGATGACCAAGAACACACAGAGTTTGACTCATTTAACATCGGCTGGTACCAGATCCAGAAAATCAGAAATGCTGATGACACAGTCCTCCTATCGACCAACCCAGAATGATTTGAGCAATTAATTCTGTCCACCAAAACATACAGCGAGTCCCAGGATCTATACCTAAATGCCAAGAAGACCAAAGTATTGACAACAGACAAAGTAAAGACCAAACCAGAAATTGAAAGTGATAACGAAGAACTGGAAAGTGTTAATGAATTCGAATACTTAGGATCAATCATCAACAGCTCTGGTGACTGTGCAGTAGAAATTAAAAGAAGACTTGCAATTGCTTCACATAAACTAATACAGATGAAAAACCTATGGCAAGGCACAAGCAAAGAAACAAAGTTACAACTGATCAGAGCAGATATATTCCCAGTAGCAACATACGGCTGTGAGACTTGGATACTCAATATAACAGTTGCAAAAAAGGTTACATTATTCGAAATGAAATGCTACAGAAGGATGTTGAGAATACCCTGAACAGAAAAAAAAGGCCAACAGAGAAGTACTGCACACACTAAACGTAGAGGAAAATTGGCTCCTAAATACCATCGCAATAAGGATGCTGAAATATTTTGGTCAAATAAAAAGACAAAATAGTCTGGGAAAAAAAAGTGATGGAAGGCATGGTCCCTGGAAAAAGGGGAAGGGGTCGACCTAGACAACGGTGGACCCAGGACATCACAGAGAGTCTGAACTTGTCTTTGGCTGATGCAGGTCGACTTGCCCAGAATTATGATGCGTTCAGAGCAGCTGTAATGGAGACAACGTTCTGGAAATAATACATCACATGATGAACGGACCAGACTTTCAACAAGAGAGAAGTTTGTCACTACAATTGTTCAAAAAGATGAGTAATACAAGACTCATTCCAGTGATCTATGTGAGCAGTCAAAAGAAACATTCTGTTGATGACGAATAATGTTCAGTAAATTTCCAGGATAGTTAAAGATTAGTGCCAGAAAACTTATGGAAGACTTTAGTTAAAGAATTCAATTGGAAAATCCAACATTGTTTTATTAAGTTATATATATATATATATATATATATATATTATATATATATATATATATATATATATATATATATATATATATTATATATATATATATATATATATATATATATCTTGTAGAACTTTCCAGTTCTTCGTTATCAATTTCAATTTCTGGTTTGGTATATATATATATATATATATATATATATATATATATATATATATATATATATATATATATATATATATATATATATATTGTAATAAAATCATTAGCTGTAAATATACAGTGTGTCTGGCAGAATCACTACCAATAACAAATGTCAATATTTCTTATACTAATAATAGCAGACCAACCGGATTTTGAGTTAGGCAAACTCATTAAGTTTCAGTAGCAACTAACCAAGTTTCAGTAGATCTCCACATGAGCGCCTTTAGTGGCTCGAAGAATGTCAAGACGGTATTCTATCTCTCTCCACGTGTTTTGCAGCATCCGAGGTGTGACGGATGACAAGCGTCAATTATTTGCTGCCAAAGATTATCCAGTCCCTGCACCAGAGTTTGATAGACAAGGCTTTTTACGTATCCCCATAGAAAGAAATCTAAGGGGGTCAAATCTGGTGACCTTGGTGGCCAATCAATGGGACCTAATCTTTCAATCCATCTGTCTGGAAATTGCTGATGAAGATAGTTTCTTACTTCATAGGCATAGTGTGGAGGTGCTCCATCTTGCTGGAATATGAATCCTTCTGGTATCCTAGGAACTGCAAAATTTTGCAGCATGTTTAGGTATGTTGTTCCTCTGACTGTGGCTTCGGCAAAGAAAAATGGCCCGATCACATAATTCGAGGTTAAGGCACACCACACATTAAGTTTAGGGCTGTCTCGCTCATGCTCCATTACGACATGTGGGTTTTCATTTCCCCATATCCTACAATTATGCCAATGAACTTTGCCACAAGTGTGAAAGGTCGCTTCATCGGAGAATACCACACAATTGAGAAATTCATTGTCATCATCGAGGTGACATAGCATTGCATTTGCGAACACGGCCCGTCCGGGTTTATCATTTAGCTGTAACTTCTGCACTAGCTGGATCTTGTAGGCTCTAAGCCGCAATCTTTTGTGCACAATTTCGGGAACAGTAGATTTTGGAATACCCAATTCTCCACTTGCCCGTCGAATGGATTTCCACGGGCTACGTTGAAAAGCTTCACTAACTGCTTCAACTCTATCTGGAGACAACGCTTCATTGCCGCTTCCCTTCTTTCTCAACAAAAAACATGTTTCCAACAGTTGCTTGTGCCATTTCACTATGGTATGTCGCTCTGGAGGTTTCTGTCCATATTCCTGCCTGAATCTCCTTTGCACAACAATGGGAAACTTTAATTCCGCAAGCCAATAACAGCATTGCACTTTCTGCTGCACCGTGAATTCCGCCATTTTCACTACACGCGGGTCATCAGATTCTGCGGCTGCGCATTACGTATGCGTTATCTGCACATTATCAGACAATTTATCAATTACCTCACTGCTCCTAAAAATGTGATGGTTTCTATACGAGGTAACCATAAAAAAATAATTCTAACTTACATGGATGAGGAAATATTGACATTTGTTATTGGTAGTGATTCTGCCGGACACGCTGTACTGCTCCATTTACACCACCTTCCAACACTCACCATTCATTACAAAATTTAGATAGAAGTAAATAAAGAGGATATATTAATTGTATTCAACAGCTTTATTCATTCACTAAAGCTGAAGTTGAGTTTGTTGAATTGTTAGCACTAGTAGTCACACAGCAGGGTGGTACAGTAAGATGACTGTTCTATTTCAGTTCCAGATACTTTCACAGCCATGACTATCGAGTGATACCAGTGTACTTCTCTGGCACTGTGACCTCACACAGCAAGGTGGCACAGTAAGGTCTGACTGTTCTATTTCAGTTCCAGATATCTTCACAGTCATGACTATTGAGTGATACCAGTGTACTTCTCTGGCACTGTGACCTCACACAGCAGGGTGGCACAGTAAGATCTGACTGTTCTATTTCAGTTCCAGATACTGACCTCACACAGCCGTGACTATCGAGTGATACCAGTGTAGTTCTCTGTGACTGTGACCTCACACATTCTAGAGAGTAATATTATTCTATTCCTTCTCCAACATTATCATCACATCTTAAAAAACGTTACGCTACACTTCTATCTACAACTGCCAAGAATAATCTTGTACGAAGGTAGACACCTTTGAAGATCCATTTCAGATACTCTTGAGTTATGGCAACTGTTGGACCCCTACTGCAAAGCAGGGGAGGTAATTCCATGACATTAAGCATCACAAATAACATGCCAATAAGGATTCTCTCCTGTATGTATTCTTTTATGTTGTTGTAGGTTATCTTTCTCAATAAATGATACACCATAAATATCACACTTGTAGGATTTGTCTTCCTCTATTATCTTGTGAGACTGAATGATTAAATCACTGCAAGCAGCAGCAGCACTATCACTCACACTAAGCTATGTATACTTTTATGTCTTTCTAGACTACCACTCTCAGTAAATGCTGCATAATAAACATCACACTTGTACAGCTTCTTTACTGTATGTATTCTGTTATGACTTTGTAGACTACCACTTTCAGTAAATGTTGCATCACAAACATCACACTTGTACAGCTTTGTTCCTGTATGTATTCTTTTATGACTTTGTAGACTACCACTCTCAGTAAATGCAGCACCATAGACATCCGACTTGTAAGGTTTATTTCCTGTATGTATTCCTTTATGACTGTTCTTCTTCTTCTTTCTTCTTCGATCCTTAACCACCGACCGTCAAAGCAGTCAGTGGCCATCACGCCTAGTGGCGTCTTGTAGGGCAACAACAAATTGATTCCACTTTGCACGGTCGGTGGCCATCCTTCGTACAGTGCCCCAGCTCTGGTTCATTCTTTGCATCTCAGCCTCCACAGTCCTCCGCCAAGTTGTTTTTGGTCGGCCTCTCTTTCGCTTTCCTTCAGGGGTCCAAAGCATAGCTGTTCTTGTGATGGCATCGGGGTCTCTTCTGAGGATTTCACCAACCCAGCTCCAGCGTCTGCCAGCTATGATGGTGTGCATGTCCTCTTGCTTGCTACGAGTAAGCAGATCTTGGTTGGTGATGGTATTCGGCCAAAAGATTCGGTGAATTTTTCTTAGGCATGTTGTGTGAAAAGAGGACAATTTTGACATTTCCTTCTCTGTGACTCTCCAGCATTCCGCACCATAGAGAAGCACAGAAAGCACGCAACTCTGGTATAATCTTAATTTTGTGCTTGTGCTGTATTGGGAGGACTTCCAGATGTTATTTAGGCTAAAGAAGGCTGTTCTTGCCTTATTCATTCTGATGTTGATGTCTTTGCCTGCCCCACCGTCTGGTGTTACTATGCTTCCTAGGTATGTGAAGGTATCTGTCTGTACCAGTTGCTGATTCCTTACTGATATGGGCTCAGGGTTGCTCACATTGAGCGTCATGACCTCAGACTTCTTTAAATTGATGTTCAAGCCCACCTGCTGTCTAAATTTATTAAGTCTATCTTTTTTTCCTGGATGTGTTGATGTGAATGTGCCAGCAGTGCAATGTCATCTGCATATTCCAGATCTTCCAATGTAGAAAATGTAGTCCATCTTATTCCTCTTGGACTGCCCTCTGTTGTCTGGCGCATCACCCAGTCTATGACTGTTAAAAATAGAGTGGTTGATAAGGGGCATCCCTGTCGTACTCCTGTCTTCACCTCAAAGGTTAGGTTGCTCTGCCCAACACTACACGTAAAGTTGGCATAGAGGCTTTTTATGATTGACACTATGCAGCTTGGAATTCCATAAGCCCTCAGTATTTTCCATAAACTGTCCCTATGTATGCTGTCAAAAGCCTTTTCAAAATCAACAAAATTTATGTAAAGCTGTCTTTGCCATTCTGAGCACTGCTCTATAATGTTCCTGAGAGTGAATATATGGTCTACACATCTTCTGTTCTTTCTAAATCCTGCTTGTTCTTTCCTCAGTTTGTAGTCTACTGCCTTTGAAATTCTCTGTATAATTATCCTGCCTAGTATTTTGCTGGGAACTGAGAGAAGAGTGATTCCTCTCCAATTATTGCAGTCTGAAAGATCTCCCTTCTTGGGCAATTTGACAATTATTCCTTTGTTCCACTCTGATGGTGTTATCCCCGTTTTCCACACTTGTGCAAATATAGGTTCTAATAGTTCTGCTGCTAGCTCAGGGTCTGTCTTAAATAGCTCTGCATTTAAGTTATCATGGCCCGGAGCTTTACCGTTCTTTAACCCTTTGATTGCTGTGATTTCTTCTTTTCGTGGAATGTCTGTATTTACATCTAGATCGTTTTCAGCCTCAGGAACATTCAATTGTGTCTCTGGTATTTCCTTGTTCAGAGTTTCTCTGAAGTGCTCTGCCCATCTTGTTTCCTGTCCCTCTGCTGTCTTGATGAGATTTCCTTGCTTATCTCTTACTAATGTAATACTGTTTGCACCTTGTTTTCCGCTGATGAATTTAGTTATTTTGTATACTGTGCTTTGTTCATTTCTCAGTGCTGCCTCTTCTGCCTGTTTTGCAAGATCGTCTAGGAAATTCCTTTTGTTGGCTCGGGTTTGGCGTTTAGCCTCCTTGTACAGCTGACTGTACTGTTCGCTATATAGTTGCTTTAACCTGGGGGACTTCGCTTCTGTTTTCTTTCTTTTCATTTCCTTTCTCATCTTTATGGTGTTTAGTGTTTCTGGTGTTATCCAGTCTTGCTTCTTCCTTTCCTGGAATCCCAAGCATGATTTGCTACTTTCCTTATATATTGTTGAAATGGTGTTGAAATTCTGGTCTATATCATCAGTCAATGTCTTTTCCTGGCTTTTGGCAAATTGATATCGTTTCTTAATGTCGGCCGCAAAAGCTTTTCTGGTAAGGACCTTCAATTTGCTGATGTCAAACCTTTTCTGTGTAGTTACAGTTGGTCCAGCCCTTCTTAGTTTCACTTTCAGTTTTGCTACTACTAAATGGTGATCGCTTCCCACATCTGCACCTCTTCTTACCTTCACATCTTGTAATGCATGTCTCCATCTACCGTGAACCATGATGTGGTCTATCTGGTTTCTGTCCCGACCATTTGGTGATTCCCATGTTAACTTGTGAATTTCCTTATGTGGGAAAAGTGTTCCTCCAATGACCAGGTTGTTAATGCTACAGAAACTTATTAGCTTATCCCCATTTTCGTTTGCTATTCCGCTGCCGCATTTCCCTATTGTTCTTTCATTATATGTATTGTGTGTACCAACTTTCGCATTGAGGTCTCCCATTACTATAACAAGATCATATCTAGGTGTGTCCTCCATTTCTTTCTGCAGTTGTTGATAGAATTCATCCTTGACCTCCTCATCGCTATCATTCGTTGGTGCGTAGCATTGTATTATTGTAGTGTTGGTGAATCTCCCTCTCAATCTCAATCGTATCAGTCTATTGTTGATGGGTTTCCATTCCAGTAATGTCCTTTCTATCCCTTTCTGTAGAATAATGGCTACGCCTTCACTGTGCTGTCCATCCTCTCTTCCAGAGTAAAGTACTGTTTCTCCTGTTGCTGTTTTAACTTTTCCTGCCCCTGTCCATCTGCTCTCGCTTATCCCCAGGATGTGTAACCTATAGTTTCTCATTTCTGCCGTGACCTGTCTTAGTTTACCTGTCTCATTCATTGTCCTGACATTCCAAAATCCTATTCTTGTATCCTGTTTTGCGGTCAGGACATCCGTTTTCATGTCAGTGGCTTCCTTTCGGCTTTCACCACTGACAGTCATACGAGCCACAGACTCCGAATGTCCATCCCGCAGCAAAGTTTGTTCATTTGATGTTGTTTCCGTAACTTCATTATTTTTTTTACATAGACAGGGGTGTCAGCCCTATGCTAAAACCCCCAACCTGGAGGACCAGGGTACCAGCTTTTGTCTGACTTCTACCCACACAGACCAGTCCAGTTTATGACTGTAAGCTACCCATTTCAGTAAATGCTGCACCAAAAAACATCACACTTCTAAGGCTTCTCTCGCGTATGTTTTCTTTTATGATTGTGTAGTCTACTGCTCCGAGTAAATGCTGCATCTCAGACATCACACTTGTAAGGTTATTCTCCTGTATTTATCCCTTTTCTATTTTGTAGACTACTGCTCACAGTAAATGCTGCTCCACAAACATCACACTTGTAAGGCTTCTCTACAGTATGCATTCTTTTATGATTTTGAAGATTACTGCTCCAAGTAAAAGCAGCACCACATACATCACACTTGTAAGGCTTCTCTCCTGTATGTATTCTTTTATGACTGTGTAGACTACTGCTCAAAGTAAATGCTGCTCCACAAACTTGTAAGGCTTCTCTCCTGTATGTATTCTTTTATGATTTTGAAGATTTCTGCTCCAAGTAAATGTAGCACCACATACATCACACTTGTAAGGCTTCTCTCCTGTATGTATCCTGTTATGTTTTTGTAGATTACTGCTCCAAGTAAATACTGCTCCACAAACATTACATTTGTAAGGCTTCTCTCCTGAATGTATTCTTTTATGACTTTGTAGACTACTTCTCACAGTAAATGCAGCACCACAAACATCACATTTGTAAGGCTTCTCTCCTGTATGTATTCTTTTATGACTTTGTAGACTACCGCTCACAGTAAATGCTGCACCACAAACATCACACATGTAAGGCTTCTCTCCTGTATGTATTCTTTTATGTTTTTGTAGACTACTACTCTCAGTAAAGGCTGTACCACAAACATCACATATGTAAGGCTCCTCTAATGTATGTATTATTTTATGTCTTTGTAGATGACTTCTCTCAGTAAAGGCTGTACCACAAACATCACACTTGTAAGGTTTCTCTCCTGTATGTATTTTATTATGACTTTGTAGATGACTTCTCTCAGTAAAGGCTGTACCACAAACATCACACTTGTAAGGCTTATTACCTGTATGTATTCTTTTATGTCTTTGTAGATTACTACTCCCAGTAAATGCTGCCCCACAGACATCACACTTGTAAGACTTCTCTCCTGTATGTATTCTTGTATGTCTTTGTAGACTACTACTCTGAGTAAATGCTACCCCACAGACATCACACTTGTAAGGTTTCTCTCCTGTATGTATTCTTTTATGTCTTTGTTGACTAGTCCACTCAGTAAATGCTACCCCACAAACATCACACTTGTACGGTTTCTCTCCTGTATGTATTCTTTTATGCCTTTGTAGACTACTACTCCCAGTGAATGCTGCCCCACAGACATCACACTTGTAAGGTTTCTCTCCTGTATGTACTCTTTTATGTTTTTGTAGACTACCACTCACAGTAAATCCTGCTCCACAGACATCACACTTGTAAGGTTTATGTCCTGTATGTGTTTTTTTATGTGACTGTAGGTTAGCTGTCTTGGTAAATGCTGTACCACAAACATCACACATGTAAGGCTTCTCTCCTGTATGTATTCTTTTATGATTATTTAGATTACAGCTCTGAGTAAATGCTGCTCCAGAAACATCACACTTGTAAGGCTTCTCTCTTGTATGTATTCTTTTATGTTGTTGTAGATTACAGCTCCGAGTAAATGCTGCACAACAGACTTCACACTTGTAAGGCTTATTTCCTGTATATATTCTTTTATGACTTTGAAGGGTACTTGTGTGAGTACATTCTGCAACACAAACATCAAACCTGTAAGGCTCCTCTCCTGTATGTATTCTTTTATGACTGTGTAGTTTACCTGTCTGACTAAATGCTACTCCACAAACATCACACTTGTAAGGCTTCTCTCCTGTATGTATTCTTTCACGTAATTTTAGGCTACTACTTTGATTAAATTCTGCATCACAAACATCACACTTGTAAGGCTTCTCTTGTGTATATATTCTGTTATGTTGCTGTATGTTATCTTTCACAGTAAATAACACACCACAAATATCACACTTGTAGGATGTACCTTCCTCTAGTTTCATGTGAGACTGAGTGCTTAAATCACTGCAAGTAGCAACAGCTCTGTCACTCACACAAAGTTGAACATTTATCTCACTGTCAGAAAATGGTTTACTACAATTTATGTTACAGACTTGATTTTTACAAACTGGCGTATTACTGTGTAGGTTGTCAAACATTGTAGCTGTCCTTTCCTGATTGTTGATGAAGTTGACTGATGCTTCATATCCAGTGAGTCTCAGGTTGATGCTATCTTCCCCTGTGACATAATTAAAAGTGGCATCTCCAATCTTATTCACTGCCTCATTCCTGTTATTTCCACTGTCCTGTGGTAACACATTCTGAAGATCACTGCATTTATTATCAAACTCCCAGTCTCCATCTCTGTGTACTGTTTTCATATGCTTATCCAAGACATCAAGTTGGAAGAAATAGGTGTTGCACAGGTGACAAGAATAAACACCTGTAATAATAAAAATAATGAGCAAAGATAAACAATGAAATGCATGTCTTATATGTTTAGTTAAAATGTGTTAGCAAAATGTAGTAACAAACACATAAGCACAATTTCCTGTTAATTATGTGATTGTTATTCAGGATCAGCATCATTGCAATCCATGCAAACCCATTGGTGCTAGGTCTCCCTCAGCAAATGTTGAAGTGTATGAATGCTTACTGTACTGTAGCATCCTGATTGTATACATGTCAGACACATCCTCTCATACGTCATACCTGCTAGTCTTATGTTTGGTGCCACATTCCAGCTATCTTAGCCTTGTTGATTCATCTATTGCAGTGTTGTTTTCTAACAGATGATCATTAACTGTCCTCAGTATCTCTCCCTTGTGCAGGACCAATGTCCCCACTATGAGTGTGTACGAAGCTAGTCAGCAATTTTATTGCCGTATCGTACACCTGAATAACTTGTACAGTAGATTCACACCAGCTTCTGAAGATTCAAGGCCTCTATAAATGTTTTCTATTCATGCAACAGACATCCATTTTGAACTTTTAAAAGCATGGACTGAGAGTGTGACACAAAAACTACCCTGGTTACTGCAGTAACAGCCTCTATCTCCATTACGTATATATTAAGCGAGTTTAATTAAAATCTGTAAATAGATTTTGTGTTGTTGTTCGTCCATCACGGGTGATGAAGACCACTCTGTTCATCCAATTATTAGGAATATGTTAGGTTAGTCTATGGGTACGAAGGTGACTGATGAGCCTGATGCGGGCCTTGAAAGATCTCGGACAGTGTGGGCAGGGAATGTTTGCTTCATGTGAAGGTTTTATTTCACGGTACTTTCTAGCTTGTCTCCGTTGTTCCGCTGCTGCTCTTCTGGATGATTCGCATGCCGCTGCACCTTTACGAAGAGATGAGCGCCAAGCAGTTCGGTCTTGCGCAGCAGCTTCCCATGTGTCTGGGTTTATATCAAAGGTTTTCAATGACGTCTTTAACGTGTCTTTGATGCGCTTCTTTTGGCCACCATGGGAGCGTTTACCCTTCTGCATCTCCCCATAAAAGAGTATCTTTGGCAGTCGATGGTCTGGCATGCGGACTACATGACCTGCCCAGCGAATCTGTGACTGCATTAGAATAGTATCAATACTAGGGATACCAGCTCTGTCAAGAACGGCGGTATCCGGGATCTTGTCTTGCCATTTGATGTTCATTATCTTCCTGAGACAGACTGTATGGAAGTGGTTTAGCTTCTTTACGTGGCGCCTGTATACAGTCCATGTTTCACATGCATATAGCAGCACTGGAAGCACCGCAGCTCTGTACACCTTCAGCTTTGTCTGTAGACTAATGCCACTTCGATGCCAAACGTTGGTGTATAGTCTGCCAAATGTGCTGCTGGCTTTGGAGATCCTGGTGTTCACCTCATCATCAATGACAATGTTCTGGGATAGTGTGCTACCAAGGTATGTGAATCTGTTCACAACATTCAGTTTCTCACCATTTACCTTGATGATTGGCTCAGTATAAACTGTGCCAGGAGCTGGTTGGTAAATGATTTCTGTTTTCTTCGTGTTGATGGTAAGCCCAAAGTTGGCGCAGGCTTCGGAGAATCTATCCACACTATGCTGCAGATCAGCCTCTGAGCCAGCATTGAGGGCACAATCATCAGCAAACAGAAGATCTCTGATGAAGAGTGATTTGACCTTGGTTTTTGCTTGAAGCCTCCTAAGGTTAAACAATTTTCCATCAATACGATAACTGATGTCGATTCCTGTGTCCCCGTCTCTAAAAGCATCAGTCAGCATAGCAGAAAACATGATACTGAACAGAGTCTGTGCAAGTACGCACCCTTGTTTAACTCCATTTGAGACGGGGAAAGGCTCTGATAGCTCACCGTTTTCCTGAACTCTAGCCTGCATTCCATCATGCAGTTGCTGCACTATTGTGATAAATTTCTTTGGGCAGCCGTATTTTGCCATGATCTTCCATAGACCCTCTCTACTGACCGTGTCGAACGCCTTTGTCAAGTCGATGAAAGCTGTGTACAGGTCACAGTGCTGTTCTTGGCATTTTTCTTGTAGCTGTCTTGCAGCAAACACCATATCTGTGGTTCCACGTTCTTTCCGGAATCCACACTGACTTTCAGGTAAAAGACCTTTGTCAAGATGAGCCGTAAGGCGATTCAAAAGGATTCTGGCAAATATCTTCCCAGCGATTGATAAAAGAGAGATGCCTCGATGATTGTTACAGTCTTGGCGATTACCTTTACGTTTATATAGATGTATAATTGATGCATCTTTGAGATCGTGTGGGATGGTTTCACTCTGCCACATTTGCTGGAAGATCATGTGAAGTTTCTCTATCAGAACTGCACCGCCATCTTTATAAACCTCAACAGGAATTGAATCGGAGCCGGGGGCCTTTCCACTAGACAGCTGACGAATCGCTTTTTTAGTTTCCTCCAGAGTTGGTACATCATCTAATGCTTCATTTATAGGAATTTGGGGCAGGCGGATGATGGCTTCATCGTTAATAGATGATGGCTGGTTCAGAATATTATTAACTGATTCCGTACGCAAGATCTAATAGATGCAAAGGCCGAACGCTGTAGACGTAAGATCTATTATTAGATCCTGAATTATTTCGTTGTTTCTTTCTATACTGATATTTTAAACTGCCCAGAATTTATCTCAAACGGAAGTAAACACAAAACTGTGCCAAATTCAATGTGCTTTGTATGAGTTTGGAGGGAATTTTACACATTTATCTTAATTTTTATTCGTGTTTTGTCGTAACACCATAATGGCCGAAAACACGCAGGATATGTTACTAATATGTGAACAGTGAACAAACTGTATGGTCAAGCACAACTTTCTTACTTTTTCTGTGTTTCTAAATGGATTACCTTCACAAAGAGAGCTGTGAAACTGTATTGTGATAATAATTTATGTTACAAGCCTTAGGTAAGTGGAAAATTTATGTTCAAAATTTCAAGTTATCTTTTGTTCATATTATCTGTCATAACATAAAAATAATATAAAATTAGCTAGAAAAGTATATATATTCATATTGTCCATCCAATGTACTTTAATTTGATATATAATATATTATACTTAACTCATGATTAGACACACATTGTTAGTAAAAGTAAATTATGTATATGTACATTTTTGGGGCTTAAAAATAATTCCGTCCAGAGCTGAAAATAATTACGTACGGAATCAGTTAAAATGTTCAGCCCAGCGTTGGAGAATTTTTTCCTTGTCTGTAATTAGTGTTTTTCCATCTGCCTTAAGGATGGGAAATGATCCTGATGATGTTGGACCATAGACCGCTTTGAGTGCAAAGTAAAAATTTTTCAGGTCATGGCTGTCAGCAAAGCCTTGGAGCTCATCTGCTTTATTACTCAGCCATGAATCCCGCATCTGGCGTAGTTTATGTTGGACGATTCTACGCATGTTGTTGAAAGCGTCTTTTGAACCTTTAAAAGCATGGACTGAGAGTGTGACACAAAAACTACCCTGGTTACTGCAGTAACAGCCTCTATCTCCATTACGTATATATTAAGCGAGTTTAATTAAAATTTGTAAATAGATTTAATTCTCTATCAAAGGCCCTCTCACTGCTTAGTATTAAATGTCATACTGCACAGATATTTAAATCATGTAAACTTATGTAGTCAAAATATGAATTTAAAATAATACCATTCCTATTATACATACCTTTTTCATCTCCAAATAAGCATAACTGTTGTTGACTTTCTGGCATGTCCAAGAAGTCAGTATACTGTATCTCAGTTTTAGTACAGCTGTTGTCACAATCAGCCTGAAACAAATTTTTATCAATCCATGCATTTATGATACACCATCATTACCACTTCTAGCTCCCTAAACAGCCTAGGTCTTCAACAAATGTATGCCAACTCCTCTTGTTGTATACTATCAGCTCAAGGTGTGTCCATGACTGACTCATATCTTTAACTTTTGTATCCAGTTCTCTACTATGTGTCTTTTTGAGTCTCCAAAAAACTCTTTTACATTGGGCATTTCAAAATGCTATAAACTAGAGCTTTATCATTGAACGGCCTTGACACTGGAGTTGAAGATTGAGATTTTTGTGTTGGACTTGATTTCTCTTTGTATTTATGACACTTGTAATACTTACTAACTTAGTCGTTCCCCTTCTACTGTGAGGTGTAGAGGTCACTTGTAATACACAATATTAAAATGTAGGGGAGATATGTTTTTCTGTAATCATTTTCTCATTATTGCCATCACTCATGCACACATACACAGACATACTCTCACACACAAATGAACACATACACTTATGTATATATGCACAGACAAATGCTCATTTACATACTTATAAACACACACATATACAAATATACAGAGCACACAATTATTTTCTACATGAAATAAGACCCTATAGGGTCAAGGTGAACTGTCAGACACAAAAAAACCATTTGAATTGTTTGTGTTAAAAATAAATAAATAAATAAAACACTGAAGTAACAAACAAGCATGTCTAATAATGCCTCTTATAGTGTCTGGTGTCTCTGATGAGACAAAGAAAAAGTGGGAATATTGCAACCTCAGGATGTTGTACATAATATAAGGTTAGTTAACTGTCTGATATAGTTTGTCTAAACAATGGTACATACAACATATTAGGCTAATTAACTGTCTGATATAGTTTGTCTAAACAATGGTACATACAACATATTAGGCTAATTAACTGTCTGATATAGTTTGTCTAAACAATGTTACATACATTATATAAAGTTAATTAACTGTCTGATATAGTTTATCTCAACAACAGTACAAACAACATATAAGGTTAATTAACTGTCTGATATAGTTTGTCTAAACAGTGGTACATACAACATATAAGGCTATTAACTAGCTGACATAGTTTCTCCAACTCTTTCCACCCTGGGGGTCGGGCACATTTTTGTTCCCCAACCCTAACCAAGGGGATATAAATCTGTTTACCAAATGACATGTAATCTTTGAAAGCATATTTTTAGCATACAAATATTCACCAATTTCAATGAAATAAAAAAAAATGCTTGAAAGAAAAATGAACGAACTTTCAAGAAATGTATACATTTATATGACTTTAATGGTAATTTATTTTTAGAAAAATAAAAAATCTGAGACAAGAATGCAAACATGAAACAAAAATATAAAGAAAACGTGCACTAACTCTCAGATTTTGATGAGTGTTTATTCAGTTTTTTAAGTACTCATGAAATTTACTGTAACAATATCCTATGTGGAGATGCTCCTGGCAGAGATGGCATCCTGTGGTGGTCTCTGTAATTCTGCCACTAGCCATTTTCACACCGTCTTTTGAACACTGAAAACAGCGTTGCTTTCGGCCTGGCATGAGACTCAGCAGATGTTGAGCACTGTACGGCTGAGACCTTCCTCCTACGCTGGATGTGTTCAGCAATTCGCTAATTTTTGTTGAGAAACTGAGCATACTCTTAAGAAGCTCCATGCTGAACTTAAGGTTTCTTGCATTGTGTGTGTCTGCGACAACCCAGGTGGGTTTTTTCAGGTGAGAATGTGGCTATGTGTTGGTGAAAGTAATAGACAGAATCGTCGGATGATGGTGATATGCACACTCACAACTGATTATCAGCACTAATCACAGAATGAAAGCTTTAACAATCACAAGAGCATCCATGAATAATATCTATTACAAATGAGACTACTACGACATGTAAGGCTGCACTTCACAAACAGATATGGATGATAATTTTACTCCAAAACAATTTTTCTTTCAACAATTTTTTTTAAAGCAGAATATTTCTTTGAATGGCTTTTCTCGTCTGGCTTTAAAATGTCTTTTACATGCATACAATAAATATCTCCTCCTTGCTTTCCAGTTCTTTACAATTCCAATGCAAGGAAATTCATGATAGGTTACAATTTGTGACAGATGGCTTTGTTACTGTTTGTTATGATTAAAATTCATAACGATTGTGCCTATATTATAGGTTTAGCTCAACAAGGCTCTTTGTTTATTTTATACAGGTCACTGAAAAAGACGGGTGAGTGATGTTAAGCCGATATGCTTGGTTGGCTCACGTGAAACTAGAGAGGCAGAAGTGTGGGGCAGATACGATAGTGTGTCATGGCGAGTGGACGTATGTGTTTGAGCTCCTTAATGTTGAAGTGTTTAAAATGGAGTTCTGTTATCAATAATACATCAAGATCTCCGGTGAGATGTATCTAGTTATCTAGTATCTGTATTGACTAGAAGTATAATTGCTCAGTGTCAAGGGTGCAGAGATGAAGCTTATTGAGAACAAACGGACAGCCTTCCTGACATGGGCTGACTGCCTACGGTATTTCGTCTCCTGCATATTATCTGCCATTATATGTTGGCTTGAACTATTTATTTGTGGAGCTGCTTGCTGTCCTAAATAAATTATATAATGTCCATTTAGTCCATCGTGACTCAAATCGTTCTGAGTGGTGTGGGCTGGTTGCGGTGTCAGAGAGTTTACTACCCTAGACGTCATCTTGGCCACAGGAACCATCCTGTTATTGCATATTAACATTACCATCAAAAAGACACATAACACTGTTGTATAGTCAATAAAATTCACTTGCACTGGTTTTCTGTCAAATATTGAAATGTCCCCTAACTTTATAGTCCTCTCAAGGAAAATGAACTGTCCAAATTTCTCTTTCAGCAGCGTTCTATGGTTATCTCTCTAATAATGTGGGCTTTTGGGTTTCTACTAAACTTGCAATACTTCAAGGATGAATCTGTCATGATTTCAAATTTCTATCCACAAAATTTACTTTTGAGCAGATGCACTTAGTAATGCACTGCTTACCTGTCCTTTTAAATTAATAACGTACATTGAGGGTGTCTAGAATTTGATAGTTGAAGTGCTGTAATCTTGGGAAATACTTCTTGATTTGTTGCGTTTCTATCTCTAATAAATTTTGAAAGGCTGGGGTCTAAAAAAAGCTATTGTAATCTAAAGGAACCCTGGAGTCTGCTTTCCCCTCTGGTTCTCGCTAATCTGCCTCTACATCCCTTTAGTTTTGTTCATTTTGCATTTGCTAACGTTTGTCATGGGATGTTTCAAAAAGTGACAGATATGCTATTCTGGGCAATTATTGCTGACTATTTGCTTATAGTGTTCGGTGCTTTGAAAGGGTTCTAAAGTTATTGTGGGTACTAACCTCTAAATTAGTGAGGGACTTTTTCTATGTAGTGTGAGAAACACTGCTGATATAAACTCTTACAGTCACTAAGTACAAAACTGTTCATTAGTCATTGTCATACATTGAGTTACAAAGGTCTGAACTTTGTACTGTCACATCTTTTACACTTTTATCTAACATCAACAGCTAACAAAAACACACAATTGTCTGTCTATGTCCTCTATTTCATAATTCGTCATATCAGTAATTTTAAATGAAAGCGCCTGTGCTCCGCGTGCAGTGACATATACTCCACAAATTGTTTGATTATTATAACTGGAAAGAAGAGGCTAAAATAATCAAATGGTGAGCTATTTAGGTCCAGATTATGAAGGGCGCCTTGTGTTTCAGCGAATGCACCCATTTTGTCACTGACAGTGTTCAGCATGTCAGACCACTCCAGGTCTACTTCTGTTTCATCAATGCCCGAACCAATGCTGTCACTAGTTTAACTGTTATTATCAAATAAATCGACTGCCTGATCATCTAAGTCAACATTGGACTCGTCCTCCTGGTTGCTATCATCGGGATTGCCATTATCAATCAATAATTGAAGAAATTGAAAGGCCATTCTGCTGTGGATTGTTGATTAAAGAAAAGCCTCAACACACGGCACACACTGGTCTGACTTCAAACAGCTATAAAATCAGAAAGAAACCACATAAAAAGATCCAGTTTTCACGGTATCAGAAATGAAACTCATAAGTTTTTTCTAGTTCTCATCGGATATCACTCGATACAAGAGTTCCATTGCTAGACGCTTACTAAGAACTCAGTAAAATACTTACTGACATAACAATGCACTTACAAGAAGAGTCTTTGAAAGTTTAGACTAGTTCTTCTGTTAACAAGAGGTTGTTGTTGTTGATAAACAAGGGTTGTTGAGCTTGTCACCCTGTTGCAGCGAATGCCAAGTTGAAGAATGTGTATGTGTTCTGAGGCTGCTAAATGGTACTGATTAAAGTGTTTGTGATTGGTGGTCAATAATCAATATACCTTATTATCTCCCCAAGGAGCATAGGCCTTCAACAAACACATGCCAAGTCCTCCTGTCACATGACAACAGCTCAAGTCCTCCTGTCACATGACAACAGCTCAAGTCCTCCTGTCACAAGACAACAGCTCAATTTCTGTCCACATTTTCTTCATCAGTTTCATTTGTCTCCAGTTCTCTTCTCCACGTTTTTTGGTCTACCTCTGCCTTTCTTTCCCTGTGGATTTCAGAACAAGGACCACCTTGTAATGCTATCAACAGGTTTCCTCAATGTGTGTCCTATCCGTCGCCTACATCTTTTTCTCATCTCTTGTTCTACTGGCACTTGGTTGGTTCTTGTCATCAGTTTCATATTTGTAATACCATTTCAAACCTTATATTCCATGCAACTATCCATTTATGAAAGTTTGTAACTTGTTATTGTTGTTTTTTGTTGTTGTTATTGTTTTTGTTGTCCATCGTTCAGAGCCATACAATATGATTGACTTGACATTTGAGTTAAAGATTCTTATTTTCATGTCAGTATTGATTTCTTTTGACCTCCATATGTTTCCTAATGCAACGAAAGCTCTTCTTACATTTTGTATTCTTAATTTTTATATATTATTTCTGTGCCTCCAATTTTGGATTTATTACTGCCAAGATATGTGTACAACTCTACCATCTATTAGTTGTGTTTCTTCATGTTCAACCATGTTATCATTTCTTGCATTTATTCTCGTTATCTTTGTCTTTTCCCTGTGTATTTTCAAACCAACTTGTTGTGACCTCTCATCGAGTATTTTCATTTTATCTTGCACCTGGGGGGAGCCGCGCTAGCGTAGTGGTTAGAACACCGCTCTGGCGACCGGGTGATACAGGATCAAACCCGGGCGACGGCATTTGAGGATTTTTCGTCGACCGGGATTTGGACTGGATTAACTCGAGACCTGGCGAGGACATTTGAAGGAGTGTCGTCGACCAGGGACTGGCGGCTCCTGAGCCGACCCAGCTGCAATGGGTACCTCCGAAATCGGCGAGTATTTGCCTGAATGGCGAGGGACACCTGTCTCTGTACAAGAAATAAAGGGATACTCACGTAAAATCAATGTCAGGTTAGACATAAAATAATAACCTGAGATTTCGCCTCGAGTATTAGCGGGCGTACGCAAAAAAAAAAAAAAAAAATCTTGCACCTGATTATGGTTATGAGACAGAAGAGCCATGTCATCTACAAAATCTAGATCATCAAGCTGTTTAGTCAGATTACAATGGATTGCATTTCTGTTGTGTGATCGCAATGTTTTCATAACCCCATTTATTGCTAGTAAGTAAAGAATTGGAGGCTAGAGGCATCACTATCACATTCCCATTCTAATCACAAATTGTTCTGTAACTTATCCTTCGTGAAGAACTCGGAAAGTAAAGTCTTTTTTATTAAATAAATGATCTTCATAGGAACTCCATAATGCTCCTTCACTTTCCAAAGTGATTCTCTGTCTACACTGTCAAATGCCTTTTCATAGTGCACAAATCTAATGTATACAAGTGAATTCTATTCCAGAATTTATTCAACTATTATTCTAATATGGCTATCAGGCCTGTACATGATCTGTTTTGCTGAAAACCTACTTGATAATTTCTTAATTGTTTGTCTATGGACTCTTTTAATCTCCCAAGGATGATTCTGTTTAATACTTGTCCTGACCAAAAAGTATTCAGTGGGGTACTGGAAGATGAGACAGGTCTGTATTTCTGAGCTGGCATTTGCTGATGATATTGCTCTGCTTGCTAAATCAAATGCACATCTTCAATTCAACTTGCAAGTCTAGAAGGAAGAGCTGTAGAAGAGAGAGATGGTCATCAGCAGCTCCAAACCCAAAACCATGGTGATATCATGAGAGGAAAGAAGACATCAGATTAATCTGGGAGAACATGTCCTGGAGCAGGTCGACCTGTTTAAATACCTTGGAACTGTTATAGACTGGAACTCAAAGAAGAGTTAGCTACCAGCTCTTAACTTCAGAAATGAGGTGTATGAGGAAGGTGGTTGAAACAACAAGAAGAACGAATGAACGAATTAATGAACGAACAAATTTTATTTTCAAAGGGTTAAGAATTGGGCACGCAAGCCCGTCTTACAATCTGCCCTTCTTCTCTCTGTCATCTTACATACTATATCCTTTCAATCGCACATGTATTTTGAGCATTATTTAAGCATACAACATTATCAAGATAAAATAATAACATACATTTGTAACATCCAGTCATAATCAAATTTAAGTATGTAAACAAACAACAACAAAATAAATAAAAACAGGAGGGAGAAAAAAAAATTAATTAAAATAAATTTAAAAATTTAAATTAAAAAAAACAAAAACATACAAACACACAAAATCTAAACCATTCATACGGTAAATAAAATAAAGTAGTCAGAACAATACATCACAAGAGACAAGAAAAAGTATATCAAAGAGTTGGCAAGGGAAGCAGAGAAAGCTTCAGCCAAAGGAAATATGAAGAACCTGTACAACAACACCAAGAGAAATATGAAGAACCTGTACAACAACACCAAGAGAAATATGAAGAACCTGTACAACAACACCAAGAGAAATATGAAGATACTGTACAACAACACCAAGAGAAATATGAAGAACCTGTACAACACCACCAAAAAGCTAAGAGGGAAATATAATCAAGAAAATAGCTTCATCAAAGATGAGAATATAGTCTGAGATATAGTCAGCTACCAGACAATATGGCAAGGCCTCAAAGCCCAGCCACTGCAGACTCAAGTAGAACAGACCCAACTATTATGGTTTAGACATGTCTGCAGAATGGAAAAAGATTGGCTACCATGATGAGTATGGGAAACTGAGAGCCAGGGATTCAGACCTCCAGGACAACCCAGAGTCCACTAGGAAGACAACATTAGAATCTCTGAAGGACCGAGGACTAGATTTGAACCAGGCCAGGGGGGAGACAGTCGACAGGATAGTATGATGCTGTGCACTCTTGTAAATTTCCTTTCTTAGGTAACTTGACTAGATAACCTTCCTTCAATTCTGCTGGTATTTCTTCTCTCAGCAGCAGTGGCGGCAATTGCCTCGCTGGTGCAAGCTGCTCCTGACACAAATAAAGCACTCAGTGTCAGTTGGGCAAACCTCAGAGGTTTTTGCAGACTGACGATGACACAGCATGCATTTAAGGCCACAGAGATCACAATGCGATCTGCTAAAAGCCTAAAGCCATTGTCTATTTACTGTATGGATGGTTTTGGATTTTGTTTGTCTTTTTTCCCCTTTTATTTATTTACTTTTTTTTTTTTTCTAAACATACTTAAATTTTATTAGGATTGGATATTACAAATGTATACTATTATTTGACCTTGATAATGTTGCATGCCTAAATAATGATCAAAGTACATGTATGAATGAAAGGATACAGGTTGCAAGATGAGAGACAGAGAGAGAGGAAGGGCAGAATGTTAGATGAGCCTGCATGTCCAATTCTTAACCCTTTGAAAATAAAGTTTGTTCTTTCTCTCTCCCAGACTTTACCAAGTAGTTTGTATAATATCTCTGTAGAGGTATCAATATCTGTTTTGATGGTCTCTGCTGGAATGCCATCTACACCAGCTGCTTTTCCATATTTCAGAAGCTTTATGGCTTTCTTTATTTATTCTCTATTGGTCATTCACAGATGATTTGTAGCTCCTCTACTGCTGACTGGATGTCTGTGGGCTTTGTTGGAGCCGGTCTACTGAGAAATTCATCAAAATGTTCTGTCCATCTCTACATTTGTTCTTGTATACTACTAAGAAATTTGCCATTCACATCTTTGATGAGGCTATTTTCTTGATTATATTTCCCTCTTAGCTTCTTGGTGTTGTTGCACAGGTTCTTCATATTTTCTTTGGCTGAAGCTTTCTCTGCTTCCCTTGCCAACTTCTGATATAATTTTTCTTGTCTCTTTTGATGTTTCTTCGACTTCTTTATTTTCTTATAGGTATACTTCTTGACCAACATAGAAGAACAACCTGATGACTTGGAAACCCTCTGGCTTAAATTTAAGGACATCATAAAGACAGCTGCTGCAGAAACATGTGGTGAAGTCCAACTTGGGAACAAGAGAAAGAGGACACCTTGGTGGACAGAGGAAGTCAAAGAGAAAATAAGAGAGAAGAAAATGGCATGGAAACAATACTTAGGAGCTAAAAACACAACAGGACAAATGGAGAAATATAGAGAATATGTGACACTCAGAACAGAAGCAAAGAACAAGGTGCTAGCAGCAAAACAGAAGTCCTGGGAAGAATTTGAAGAAAAGCTAGAAAAGATGTGCAAGAAAACCAGAAATTGTTCTATCAGACACTAACAAACATGAGGAAGGAAAAACAGTGCCCTCTCAAATTTATAAAGGACAAGCAAGGCAAATTGCTTACTGCCCTGAAGGAAGTAATGGAAAGATGGAAAGAATATTTCTTAGAACTCGTGGACTCAAGTGGCATGGTGAAGCATCAGAAATAATAACCACTAGCACAGAAGAGAAAACCAATGATGGTGAAGATGACATAAAGATGGAAGAACTGAAGGCAGCACTGGAGAAAATCAAGATGGGCAAAGCAGCAGGGCATGATGGTATAACACCAGAAATGATTAAGTACATGGGAGCATCAGGCGACCTATTACTCTTAAGGGTCCTACAGGCAGCATGGTGCAACAAGACCATACCAAAAAGGATTGTGAGACTGCCATTATAACACCAATTTTCAAACAAAAAGGGTGACAATCAACAATGTGGAAACCATAGAGGCATATCCCTTCTCAGTGTCCCTGGTAAAATCTACTCTAGAATCCTACAGAAAGAGACTCCAGCGCCTAGCTGAGCCACAATTGGATGAGGTCCAGTGTGGATTCTGAGCAAACCGAAGTACTCAAGACCTAATCTTCACACTCAGACATCTGAGTGAAAAGGCCCTTGAGTATAAGAGTGAGATACATCTCTGTTTCATAGATCTGGAAAAGGCATTTGACAGGGTCCCCTGGAGCAAACTTTGGGACTGTTTGTCAAGGAAGAACATTCCAGCACCTCTGATTCATGCAATACAGAGCTTCTACAAATCTTGCAGAAATTATGTGAGGACAGCAAACCATAAGTCAGAACAGTTCAGGACCACCACTGGTGTAAGACAAGGTGATATCCTGTCACCTTATCTTTTCATACTCCTCATGGACGATGTTATCAAGGCATGTAAGGAGAGAACAAGAAAGTATTCAGTGGGGTACTGGAAGATGAGACAGGTCTGTATTTCAGAGCTAGCATATGCTGATGATGTTGCCCTGATTGCCAAATCAGAGGCACATCTCCAATATAACCTGCAAGTCTGGAAGGAAGAGCTGGAGAAGAGAGGGATGATCATAAGCAGTTCTAAAACAAAATCCATGGTGATATCACGAGAAGAAAGAAGACATCAGATTAAGCTGGGAGAACAGGTCCTGGTGCAGGTCGACCACTTTAAATACCTCAGAGCTATTACAGACCAAAAGGGAGGCATCAAAGAAGAGTTGGCCACTCGAAAAGCAGCAGCTGGGAGACTTTTTCAAGCCATAAACTGAGGATTCCTCAGCAAGAGAGAGGTTGGCAAGAAAATGAAGATGGCTGTATACCGCTCCACCTATGTCCCAGTGTTGACACATGGATGCAAGTCATGGGCAATGACTACAATCCACAAAAGCCAGATCCAAACCTCAGAAATGAGGTTGAAGTAACAAGAAGAGACATGGTCCGCAACCTGATGATACGTCAAGGCCTAAAATCCCACACCCTCCAGACCCAAGTAGAACAGTCCCAACTAAGATGGTCTGGCCATGTGTACAGAATGAGAGAAGATTGGCTACCATGACAAGCATGGGAAACAAAGAGCTAGGGATCCAGACCCCAGGATGACCCAGAGTCCGCTGGGAGGACAACATTAGACAATCTTTGAAGGACCGAGGACTAGAATGGAACCAGGCCAAGAGGAAAACAGCTGATAGGATAGTCTGGCACTCTCTTCCAAATCTCTACACCTCACGGTAGAAGGGGAACGACTATGTAAGTACGAGGCGCGTTTTTAAAGTAATTCCCATTTTGACATTACCGCCAAAAACCGGTGGAAGGCAGAAATGTGCATGTGCAGTATGTTGATGTGGTTCATTAGCTAGCAGTCTATTTTTTCGCTGTCGAATTCTTCTTTGATGCTGCATGTGAGTGATTTATAATGAGTGCAAAAATAAATAATCCCGCCAACTGTGTGCCAGATGGGTGCCGAAAATGTTAACATACGAAAACAAGCAGAAATGCCTGGCTTCGGCTCAAAAATTTTTGCAGCACTATCGAAATGAAGGAGATGAATTTTTGGGCCACATTGTTACTGGAGATGAGACCTGGATTTCCTACACAGACGTCGAATCAAAGCAACAGTCAATGCAATGGCGACACTCATGGTCCCCGAAAGCAAAGAAGTTTAAGCAAGCACCTTCTGGGACAAAAGAAGGGGTCTTGTTTATTGATTTTCTTGAACGTGGAAAGACAGTTAATGTCAATGCTTATTGTGACACTCTGATAAAACTTAGATGTGCCATCCAAAACAAAAGAGGTGGGTTGCTGTCCACTGGGATTGTGCTTTTGCACGATAATGCTCGACCTCACACCACAGATCGAACTGTTCAATTGTTGCAAAAACTTCACTGGGAAATTTTTGACCATCCGCCCTACAGCCCCGATCTCGCGCCAAGTGATTACCACCTTTTCATGCACCTAAAGAAGTGGCTGGCATCCCAGCAGATTGAAACTGATGATGAACTGCAGACAGGCGTTAATGAATGGTTGAAGACACTGGAATTAAGAAACTGGTGTCACGATACCAAAAATGTGTTGAAGTCAATGGTGACTATGTTGAGAAATAATGTAAATGTGTGGTTCACTTTTGGCTGCAATAAATCGTTTTTATATATAATGGTTATTTTATAATTTTTTACCGGGAATTACTTAAAAAACGCGCCTCGTATCTATGCTTTGTACTGATGTTCTTTTTTACCCCAGTAACTCTCTACATGTACCATTCCATATATTTTTTAGTTGTTGCCAGTGGTCTTCCGTATCTGCTTCATCATCCAGTTGTTGGAGTAATTGGTATGTGTTGGATACTGTGATTGAAAATTTGTCTCTTATGTCTTGATTTCTTAGGTATTCCACATTATACACAATTTTGTTAGTTTTATTTTTCCTAGCAGAAGATGGTGATCCAATACTACATCTGCTCCTCTAGATACCTTTTACATCAAGTAATCATGACCTTTATTCTTATCTATGGTCTGGTGATATCCATGTTGCTTTATGTCTTCTCTTTTGTGGAAATATGCTTTTTCCTATAGCCAATTGATTTGAAGCACAGACATTTATTAATAGCTCCCCATTCTTGTTCATCATACTAATCCATGTTTTCCCATAATTTCTTCAAAGCCGGTGTTGTCAGTTCCTATATTTTTTTTAGGTCCCCCATCAAAATTGTAGTTGTTGGGGAGCCAAGTAATAGCGTTCTTCTTTCTGTGGAAAGTCCTGGGAAAGTCAGCAGCACAATCTGGGCTACCTCAATGGATGGGTACAATAGTGGCAATTAGGTTTAAGTGTTGAGGTTTAATTATTTTATGTACTTGGTGTATCTGGTGTATTCTGTTCTTAGTTGGGAGACCCAGCTTCTGGGGGTGGGAGACATGCCAGATATTTTAGAAAGCAAATTATTGTAAACCAAGTATAATAAACAGAACTCAAATGTATTTGTATGAAAAATAAAACTAATATTGTAAATTTAGTGTATATATTGTACTTCATGCATTAACCTTGAATATTGGTGCAAATATTTTAACCTTTAGCACGCTGCGGGCGACATGTGTCGCCAAAAAAAACATTGTTCTGACAGCTGGAGGCACCGTGTGTCGCCTTACGGATTTCATCGTTTCTAGCATGAGGACTTGTGTACACGTGATTTCAGCCCCGGATGTTAAGTTCTAATGTTATTTTCAAGAGAGCTAGCTTCCGTTTCCGATCTTAAAAAAGCGATGGGTGTATCCGCATTTATTTTTTGTAAATTTTTTAAATCGAAATGAATCGGCATCAACATGCAGCCATTTTGCTCTAATTTTATTGGATTCTGACGCCATGCGGTGGGGATAAGATTTTTGTCTTTATAAGCGCTGATATCGTTTCTCAGAATATGTTTGATGGCTGAGATGGAAACGAAAGTAAAATGGCCTTTCAAGTATGTATAATGTTAGGGGTTAGGACTAGGAATATCGGAAAGATTTAGAATTTCGGCCGAATGTCACAGCTGACGAGAGCGTTTGTTGCTTTGCTACTGATGATGGGTGTAACGAAAAGATCGTCATTTGATTTGTATTGGTCTATTGGTCAAATGAATTTCATTGAGATGCAAGGGATATGGACCCTTCGTTTGCTGGTTATTTTTAAAAAATTTTTTTTTAATTTTAAAATTAAAAAAAAATATTTTTTTATTATTTTAAATTTTTTTTTCGTTTTTTTCATCTTTCCTTTCCTCTCTTCCTATCACATCTAATATGTACACAAACAAATAGACATTTTTATATCATCAGATTCACCATTCATTTATGTTTTATATAAATTCCAAAAATGATAGCAATCTGGTTTGACCAAGAAACACACTAAAAACTATAGACATTAAGGGTCACCCCCACTATAGAGTTTTAATCCTGTTAGGTTCAACCAAACGGGACGCTGTGCAAAAAGAATGCAGCTGCAGCAACAAATTAAACAAAAAATGATGCGGGATGGAATCTGCAAAAAGAGGTGCAACAAGTCAAAGTTGAAGGTCGACATGTGATGGTCGGTGAACAAGCAAAAGACATTACACTTACGATGAGATTACACTAGTGATAAGGTGCATCCTAGGCAGACTACAGCAGTAAATGTCAACACTTCTCAGTCAACTGAAAAATATAAACATGGAATTTGAATTCCTCCTCAACTCTGATACTCTTATCAAGACAGATAATGCTTAAGAGATTTGTCAGAAGTGCACTGACCTGGCAAGCTTTTATGTCACAGTCATTGATGGCAAGGTCTTGCTTTCAGAGATAATTGATTGCAGGATGCTACTGCAATCACGAACTGACTTTGTTGCAACAACTGCTTTGGGTTTAGTTTCATTCATGGTGTCTTATGGAAATGATGTATTCCCAAAGTTACACATAGCTTTGTAAATTCTGATAACAATTTCTACATCAGTAGCCTGTTGTGATCATTTGTTTAGTGCACTAAAGCTAATTCTTTTGTATTTACAAGTGTCTATGGGACAGGAAAGTCTTGAGTAGTCTGGTGCTTCTTAGTATTGAAAGAGAAACTCTTAACAACATTCATTTTGGTAACATAATTGATCAATTTGCAGGATTGAAGGTACTAAAGATCAATTTGCAGGATTGAAGGTACTAAAGATCAATTTGCAGGATTGAAGGTACTAAAGATCAATTTGCAGGATTGAAGGTACTAAAGATCGATTTGCAGGATTGAAGGTACTAAAGATCAATATGTAGTACAAAAACAAAATGGACATCTGTGATGTACTGTTTATGCTGTTAAAATTTAAAAAACTTATTAGAAAGAGCGGTTTAATTATTTTCTTTTGTGTTTAACTAATTCTTAAATTTCATATTTTCCCAATAATTCATCCTGATAATCTTAATAGAATTTAAATGGCACGACAGTGATTAATATATTCCTTTAAACTTTCTTTTGATATGTCTACAAAATAAACATGTATTTCATCTGGAGGTGACCATGGGCACATTTTTTCCTGTCTCACCTCGTCGCTAAAAACCCTTCTACACCACTGCCCCAAACAAGTACAATTTGCCATAAGGGATTTTCTGTCTGGACTAAAGATACCCGAAAAAGAAAAAAAATAATTGAAATTTAAAAAAAAATCTAAAAATAAAAACACACATGTCCATAAAGGGTAGAAACCTTTAAAAATTATTATGTTTGTGGTGGATGTGTATAAATAACACTTATTATGTTACATATTTGTTGATAGTGGTAACATATTGAGCACAAGTTACATTTATGTTAAAAAGTTGTAAAGCATTACTGAGTAAATTGTCCCCAGCAGGATATACAGATGTGGAACTGGTCCTCATACTCTCTCTCCCTGCAGAAACATGACCATCTTCCTCACCTTCACATTCTATCTTCACTGTGTGTCCCTGAAAACAAAATATTGAACTTAAAGTTTGAAACAAACCATTTCAGTCTTAAACAATGCTCCAGTTTGACAACTACATGATAATATTTTTAATGTATTTAAATTGCTTTCTGTTCTCAACTGTTTTATGCATATGTCCCTCATGAAGACCTTACATTACATTTACATATATTACAGAGTCACATAAAAGAAAAACAAAAAACAAAAACCCATCAATAAGTAATAACTTGTTTAAATGGAAAATTTTTTAACAGATATCTCAGTTTAAATCACTTTGGCTGTATAAAAATTTGTTATCAAGAATAAAAAAGGAAAATTACCTTAAAATCTGTACTGATGTCCTGTTTAATTTTTTGATCCAGGAATGGGATCTTCTGTTCCATATTTTTTTTTGCAATCTGAAAAGAAAAATGAATTATGTGCAACAATATCTTAGACAATTAGTTACATGCTGGTTATTTGAGATATTCATATCACAAGAAATTTCACTCAAAGTTTTTTTTTTAAATAATGGTGAAAAAAATATAACAATCTGAAAATATAAGGAAGAGTGATACATGTTTAATGGTAGTATGTCCAATGTCACATTCAACAGTCTTTCCCATAATGATTTTCTTCTGGATGATTCACAGCTGTCAAGTGCAAGCAAAATGCATATATTTCATTCATTCATAACCCTCCACTCCCAAAGGAACATAGGCCTTGAACAAACACATGCCAAGTCCTCCTGTCACGTGCCAACATCTCAAGTTCTTTCCAAGTTCTCCTCATCATTTTCACCTCTGTTTCCAGCTCTCTTCTCCGTGTGCTTCTTGGTCCACCTCTGCCTCTCTTGCCCTGAGGGTTCCAGAACAAGGACTGCCTTGTAATGCTATCAACAGGTTTCCTCAGTGTATGTCCTATTCATCACCATCATCTTCTTCTCATCTCTTGTTCCACAGGAACTTGACTAGTTCTTGAGTACCATTTTAATCCCTCTATTCTAGGCAAGCATCCATTTATGAAAGTCTGTAGCTTTTTGGTTGTTGTCTTTGTTGTTCTCCATGTCTCAGAGCCATACAATAGGACTGACTTCACATTTGAGTTGAAGATTCTTATTTTCGTGTTGGATCCGATTTCTCTTGATCTCCATATATTTCCCAATGCAATGAAAGTTCCTCTTGCTTTTTGTATTCTTAGTTAGATATCAATGTCTGTTCCTCCAACTTTGTCTATATTGCTGCCAAGATATGTGTACGATTCTACATCTTGTATTGGTGCTTCTTCAAGTTCAACCCTGTTATCATTACCTGCATTTATTCTCATTATCTTTGTCTTTTCCTTGTGTATTTTAGGACCCAATTGCTGTGACCTCTCACTGAGTGTTTTCAATTTGTCCTGCATCTGATTATGATTATGGGACAGAAGAGCCAAGTCATTAGCAAAATCCAGATCATCCAACTGCTCAGTCAGTCCACTGGATTCCATTTTTGTTGTGTGTTGTCGATGTTGTCATAACCCAGTCTATTGCTAGTATGAAAAGAAATGGAGACAAGAGGCATCTCTGCCACACTCCTGTTCTTATCCCAAACAGTTCTGCAAGCTGTCTTTCATGAAGAACTCTGCATGTCATGTCTTCATATGTATTCTTTATTAAATTAATGATCTTCCAGGGAACTCCATAATGCCTCATCAATTTCCAAAGTGACTCTCTGTCCACACTGTCAAATGCCTTTTCGTAGTCCACAAATCCAATGTATAGGAAGCTAAATGCTATCACAGAATCTCAGGTAGACCCATTACCTGACACCAACCAGCTGTTCTCTACACTGAGTAAGGCTAGGTATTTATCGAAGGTAGATCTGAGCAAGGGATACTACCAAATACCAGTGAAACCAGAAGTTAGGAAAATACTGGCATTTAGTACATCAGACGGACACTACGAGTTTAATGTACTACCCTTTGGACTGAAAAATGCTCCAAGTATCTTTTTAAGAATGATGAGGAAATTGTTGGAACCTCTACAAAATCCCCATATCACTAACTTTATGGATGACATTCTTGTTGCTACAAACACATTTGAAGAGCATATAGTAGCGCTCTCCATGTTGTTTGACAGACTGAGAGCCACTGGATTGACTGCACGTCCAACCAAGTGCTATATCAGTTGTAAAGAGTTGGGATTCCTAGGTCACACTATTTCTACAGGTCATATGTCTCCGGACCCAAAGAATATAGAGAAGTTAAAGAAGGCACCCAGACCTCAAACGAAGAAAGATGTAAGATCATTCGTGTCATTATGTGGGTTCTATCAGAAATACATACCTCACTTTAACTCTCTGTGTGCACCATTAACTAACTTAACTAAGAAAGGACAGCCTGATAAAATCCAATGGAATGCTGATTGTAAAAAAAGCTTACATAGAGCTAAAAGCAAAACTCACCAGCAAACCCATCCTTACGCTACCCGATATCACACTGTTGTAGATTTTTTATAGGTGAATTAAAACTTAGATTTGATCCCTTCTGAATATAAATAGAACAGGTGATAGCTCAGTGAGAGAGGATAATAGATACAGATTTCACGGGTGAGATGGTGGAAAAATAATAGAGTCTGTCTCTGACACTCAAGAAGCTTCTCTCAGTCAGCCTATCATCTACAACAGATTCAGATTTGTCAGTTTCTTATTATATATATTAACATATATTTACCACTCACATACACACACACATAAGCGACGACAGTAGACGCACAGATGTGAAACTATGAAAATGGAAATATAGATATTTTGGAACAAGCTGACCGACACACTTGAATAAGTTTCTGGAAATTTTATTTTATCATAAGAAAATTTACCACAACACATAAATTAATATATCAAGTACATGCAAAACATATAAGTAAATGGATTACTACAAGAATAATAGACCCATAGGTATAGTCTTTTCCCTCAATGCTTAGCCCACTATCCTGTTAGAAGAAAAGTGACAGCCCCAAAGAGTCACGGATTCATACGCTATAGTCTAAGATTTCCCTCTAAAGTTAAGAACAGCAGTGATACATTAATCTATTCTAAGAGGAAAATAGCATTAGCAACACTTGCATAAAGAAATTTCAAAGTGGGTGCATAAATACAACAATTGAAAGAATCACTCGTCATTCAGCAATCATGTATAATGATTGTATTTTATAGTATCACGTATAATGATTGTGTATGACTGTTGAAGACGAAAACCAACCTGAAATATAACGTAAACAGTCCTTGTTAGTCATATAACTCCAACCTGAATAATAACCTAATAGTCCTAATATCACCTATGACAATATCATGTATAATGATTGTATTTTATAGTATCATGTATAATGATTGTAATTCCTGGTATGATTGCTGAAGATGAAAACCAACCCGAATATAACCAAACAGTCCTAGTTAGGACTCATATAACTACAACAATATTGTTAGGGTATATTTTACCAGCAAGTATAGCACTTATCAGAGATGGCCTGGTATGTTATAGGGGGAAGGAAATGGTTGTATCATGCCTTGGTGTACAAATTATTGGATGTATTCATGTACTGAATTATTAGAAAGAACATTTTGCAAGTAGACACCTGTCTTGTCTCGCAATTGCAAAATCATAGTGAGCCATGTTGTCATTCACACTACATGCAGACACCTGAGACACACTCATCTCATATACACTAGAAATAGGTGGGCGTGATGACAGAAATTAGCCCCTATTTTTCCTTGTTACAGGTTTATTCGTGTCATCCAACCTGAGGTCGTATGTTCGGAACAATCCTGCTGCCTGAAACTTTGCAGGAGCATAGTGGTTGTATCGGAGCTACAGCCATAGTCCCCCTCAGTCTTGGGTGGGCTAAAGGAATGATCATCATACACTTACAGGTTGTAGAATCATACACATATCTTGGTAGTAATATAGACAAAGTTGGAGAGACAGACAATGATATAAAAATAAGAATACAAATAGCAAGAGGAGCTTTCATTGCATTGGGAAAGATATGGAGAATAAGAGACATCAAGTCAAACAATAAAATAAGAATCTTTAACTCAAATGTCAAGTCAGTCCTATTGTATGGCTCTGAAAGCAACAAAAACAACAACTAAAAAGCTACAGACTTTTATAAACGGGTGCTTGTGTAGAATAGAAGGACTGAAATGATATGACAAAGTCACAAATGTGAAATTGATGACAAGAACCAGACATGTGCCAGTGGAACAAGAGTTGAGAAGAAGATGCTGGGGATGGATAGGACACACATTGAGGAAACCTGTTGATAGCATTACAAGGCAGTCCTTGTTCTGGGATCTACAGGAAAAGAGAGGCAGAGGTAGACCGAAAAACACATGGAGAAGAGAACTGGATACAGAGGTAAAAATGATGAGGAAAACATGGAAAGAACTTGAGCGGATGGCACGGGACAGGAAGACTTGGCATGTGTTTGTTGAAGGCCTATGCTCCTCGTGGAGCTAAAGGGTATTGATTTATTGTAACAAAGAATAATAAATCGAGGCTCATTGGTAAAGATATTACTTACTTAGTCGTTCCCCTTCTACCGTGAGGTGTAGAGGTTTGGAAGAGAGAGCGCCAGACTATTCTATCAGCTGTCTTCTTCCTGGCCTGGTTCCATTCTAGTCCTCGGTCCTTCAAAGATTGTCTAATGTCCTCCCAGCGGACTCTGGGTCATCCTGGAGGTCTGGATCCCTGGCTCTTTGTTTCCCATGCTTGTCGTGGTAGCCGATCTTTTCCCATTCTGTAGACATGGCCAAACCATTTTAGTTGGGACATTTCTATTTGGGCCTGCAGCAGGTGGGATTATAGTCATTGCCCATGACTCGCATCCATATGTCAAGACTGGGACATAGGTGGAGCGGTGTACAGCCATCTTCGTTTTCTTACCAACCTCTTTCTTGCTGAGGAATCCTTGATTCATGGCCTGAAAAAGTCTCCCAGCCGCTGCTTTTCGAGTGGCCAACTCTTCTTTGATGCCTCCCTTTTGGTCTATAATAGCTCCGAGATATTTAAAGTGGTCTACCTGCTCCAGGACCTGTTCTATCAACTTAATCTGATGTTTTCTTTCTTCTTGTGATATCACCATGGATTTTGTTTTAGAGCTGCTTATGACCATCCCTCTCTTCTCCCGCTCTTCCACCCAGACTTGCAGGTTGAATTGGAGATGTGTCTCTGATTTAGCAATCAGGACAACATCATCAGCACTGGGCTTCATCCAATTGTGGCTCAGCTAGGCATCGGAGTCTCTGCACTAGGATTCTAGAGAAGATTTTACCAGGGACACTGAGAAGGGATATGCCTCTGGTTTCTACATTGTCGATTGTCACCCTTTTTGAAAATCGGTGTTATGATGGCAATCTCCCAATCCTTTGGTATGGCCTTGTTGCACCACGCTGCCTGTAGGACCTTTAAGAGTAATAGGTCGCCTGATGCTCCCATATACTTAATCATTTCTGGTGTTATACCATCATGCCCTGCTGCTTTGCCCATCTTGATTTTCTCCAGTGCTGTCTTCAGTTCTTCCATCTTTATGTCATCTTCACCACCATTGGTTTTCTCTTCTGTGCTAGTGGTTATCATTTCTGATGCTTGACCTTGCTCACCATCAAGGAGTTCTGAGAAACATTCTTTCCATCTTTCCATTACTTCCTTTGAGACAGTAAGCAATTTGCCTTGCTTGTCCTTTATAAATTTGAGAGGGCATTGTTTTTCCTTCCTCATGTTCTTTAGGGTCTTATAGAACACTTTCTGGTTTTCTTGCACATCTTTTTCTAGCTTTTCTCCAAATTCTTCCCAGGACTTTTGTTTTGCTGCTAGCACCTTGTTCTTTGCTTCCGTTCTGAGTATCACATATTCTCTATATTTCTCTATTTGTCCTGCTGTGTTTTTAGCTCTTAGGTATTGTTTCCATGCCATGTCTTCATATGTAGACTATATGTAAAGATATTTCGATTTTTAATTAGGCTACTGGTTTAGTGTGATAAATTAATTAATTTAAGTATGAATCCATTCTTTCATTTTTATTTTACAGAAAATAATATAGCTTATCAGTTGTAGCGAGTATGTAAACAAATACCTTTCAGATTGTTTCTTGGAAAAGCATAGCCTAAATATCAGCCAATCAGTGTTGTGTTCCTTGTTGCCAGTGTTGTGCCTTCCATTCACAACATAATAAATAAGGCGATATATAAAGAACCACCATTTAATTACTCCAATAGAACACACATGTTGACAACTAAGATGAATATGTACACAATGGAAAACATGATAAGGAACGTTTGTTCCTAGCTGAACTGTCATCCAACACCATACAGTGTAAGAACGTGCGGCTGTTCGCGGGTCATCTCAACAATATCCGGTTCGTGCGGTCATCGCACATTACCGCCAAGGTTGCCACTCAAGTTCTGGAGATAAACCCAGATTTTCTTCTTAAAAAAAACCCCCAGAAATACAGAGATTATTTTTTGCCTCAGATACACGGGATAGACGATGCTTACACGATCTTTTAGTGCAACTTTAGTACTAATAAGCTGTGCGCTACCAATTTTTATTTATTTCTTCATTTTTATTTAATTTTATTACAAAAAAATTACAATTATATAAAAATGATTTTGTTTACACCCCAATATATGAACTCTTGAAAACGAGATATTTTAACAGTAACATACTTACAGCAGTTACATTAACAAAATGTTCCTCAAATCAAATATAAAATGTTAGCTGTAACTTGTTACTGTTGAAAATTGTCTCTTGTCAGCGACTCGGCATCCATGTCGACAACTTCAACTTCGTCAAGATTATATGCATGAATTGACAACGTGGAATCTTGATTGTGGAGTTTTAAAATCTTTCCACATCTCTGCCGACAACGTCCTTCACGCACATCTCCAACCACGCTTTTATTAGGATTAAACTCATGACTAATTCCTCAGTTCGCTGTCTGTTAACCATTCCTCATAAAAAGCCTCCTGATAACATGGCTTCACCTTTTTTAGCGGTGGCGTGTCTGTCGTAATGCTGCCACAACTACCTAGCGTACCTTCATCATCGCTCATTTTATAATCTTATAATAAAAATAAAAAAAACAACAACATGATGTTTATCTGCTTAAGACTAAAATTTAAAAGAATACTTTAAAACACATAGCAAACATGACTTGGTATTGTAGACGACAGCAATTAACAGAATAACAGGAAATAGATAGTTGATGTATATGAGTTTAAAAAAAAACAACGCCATTAAAAAAACAAGAATTAAATTTAAGTGGAATAAAAAATAAATAGCACAATATTTTACATTTAATTATAATATAAATATAATATATAATGCAGAATATACATACATTGTAAATGCCAATATTAAAATAAACCCAGATTAATGCAGATTTGGAAAAAAACAATACCCAGATACCCAGACGGAAGCCAAAAACCCCAAACCTTGTAAAAAATACCCAGCTGTGGCAACACTGATTACCGCAGAAAGTAGATATAACAGGAATGAAGCTGTTGTTCCGTTCTAAACTTAAACAGTTCGTCCGTCCTCAGCAGTTAAGAGCTAGGATTGAATCTGACAACTGGTCTTTGAGATCTTCGTGGTGGCACTATAACATCCACCACACTTCTGTCGTCTGTAATAGGCTCTGGTGCGTCAAGCTGTAGATAAGGTGCTGCCTTGTAACTTGATCCATGATGGCTTTGTTGAGTAAGAAGTCATCATAGCTATCGTCGGTCGGTTGTCTGGTCTTCATTATACTTCCTGGTCTTACAGAAGTCCGGAACACTGGTTCTGATGCTTCCGTACATTAATGTTGTTACTCAGACGAACTGTATACATCATACAACCGATAATTCTTGTGATCTGACCATGCGTCCGAGGATCACTTTTTGAGGAATAGTTCCTTACCCACACAGAGTTTCCAATTCTAAATCTTGAGCCTTTAACTCCAGCTAGTGTACTTTATTGTTCATGCTGAGGCATTAGCAATGACAATTGCATTCTTGGCTGACGGCCTTGTAACAACTCTGTAGGGGACTTGCCAGTCATTGAATTTGGTGTTGTCTGGTATGCAAATATAAGTTCATCCAGAGCTCGATGTCGTGTCTTTCCTCCCCAGCAAATCTTGGCCATTGAAGTTTTGAAGGTGTGGACCACGCGTTTTGCCTCTCCGTTTGAAGCTGGATGGAATTGAGCTGTCATGAGATGCTCAATTCCATGTAGTGAACAGAATTGTTGAAACTTGACCGAAGTAAACTGTGTTCCATTTTCTCAAACAAGTGTGCCAGGAAAACATTCGTAAAGGAAGATCTTAGAGCTTTTATTGTTGCCTCAGTTGTCAAGGAATTCATCGCAACAATATGGATATTTAGAGTATGCATCGATAACTACCAGACATTGTTCCTCCATAAAAAGACCTGCGAAATCGATGTGGATTATCTCCCACGGACGTTCAGCCATGACTGATAATGTTGTTGAGGATTACTCTGATTTGCTCTGCATGCATTACAAATTACTGATAAAGATTGTATGTCCTTGTTGATGGTGGACCACCAAAAATGTCGTCGAACCAGTTGTTTCATTCAGATTATGCCGAAGTATCCTTGATGCAGTAAATGAAGGACTTTTTCACGAAGAGGAGTGGGTACAATCACTCGGGTAGACTCATCCTGCCATAACAGAATGCCTTTGTGAATCGATAAATTAAGACGCCGATCAAAATAAGGTTTCATGTCGTCGTTAATTCGTGACAGTGATTCTGGCCATCCACTGAGCACAAAATGTTTGACTTGATTAAAAATCTTATCTTTACTAGTTTCAGATTCTATTAAAAACAGAGTCCACGGAATATCAGCTATGGCATCATCTTTTTCAATGCTGAAATTATAGCATGATGATTCAGACTTGTCAAATGCAGGATCTGATTTCATTTGTAATTTTGACAGTGCATCAACATTAGCATGTTTCGTTGTTGGCCTATGTTTGATGAGAAAGTTGTATGACGTCAATATAATGGCCCACCGCTGCAATCGCTGCATGGATGATGCGGCGTATAATGGGATAATAGCCTACGATAATCTGACAGTCTTTGTAATCCCATTAGCGTGCTATGATTTGCTAGCAAAACCATGCATTTTTCCGCCTGTCTTATGCACACAAGCTTATTTTTCATCTACGCCTCTTTTCCTTGAACATAAACAAACGAAGCGTTTACAAACTTTTGTGACCTGCCAGTCATAACAGGTAGAGAATCAGGTTTGTTTATTGAGTCTTCTCACGCGAGCTTATCTGTCAATCATACTGTGACAGTGCCATAGTCATCTAGCCTGTTGTCCACCGCCATTGTGTCGTTATGTGGCAGCCATCTTTGTTTACACCTAAAATAGCTAAATCAGTATAGCCGCTTATGTATAGCAGCCAATCAGAGAATAGAACTGCCGTCAATGGAACCTATACCTTGTAGCGGTATGGCAGATTGCGTACCCTGACAATCACCAGAGCTATGCCAGTGGGAGTTTTACTCCTGGTAGGTTCAACCGAGCTGGACTGGTCTGTGTGGGTAGGGGTCAGACAAAAGCTGGTACCCTGGTCCTCCAAGTTGAGGGTTTTAGCATAGGGCTGACACCCCTGTCTATGTTAAAAAAAACAATGAAGTTACGGAAACCACAATAAATGAACAAACTTTGCTGCGGGATGGACATTCGGAGTCTGTAGCTCATATGACTGTCAATGGTGAAAGCCGAAGGAAGCCACTGACATGAAAACGGATGTCCTGACCGCAAAACAAGATACAAGAATAGGATTTTGGAATGTCAGGACAATGAACGAGACAGGTAAACTAAGACAGGTCTCAGCAGAAATGAGAAACTATAGGTTACACATTCTAGGGATAAGCGAGAGCAGATGGACAGGGGCAGGAAAAGTTAAAACAGCAACAGGAGAAACAGTACTTTACTCTGGAAGAGAGGATGGACAGCACAATGAAGGTGTAGCCATTATTCTACAGAAAGTAATAGAAAGGACATTACTGGAGTGGAAACCCATCAACAACAGACTGATAAGTTTATATATTAAATTGGAAGAAATTACCCCAGACTTAATACTTTTAGCACCCTCGCCCAGATTTACATATGTCCTCGCGTGCTCTGCGAATCAGACGGAAAATTCGCACCTTTGCCGCTGCAGACTCAGGCGATCGAGCGAAATCGAGCGAAGCCCGTCTTTGATCTGGCTATTAGCCGTGTTTAATTAACTTTCAAATGAACGGATTTCAGGTGGGGGTAATAGAAATTGTCTCACTTTTGTTCCAAAATTATCTGTTCCTTTACTCAAATTTTTTTCCCCTGTCCACTATCTAGCGAAAAATCAGTTTAAACTTAACGCCACCTTCCTCTGTTGCATTACGTATTGTGCTAACAGTTTGCACAGGACATATAACTCATTTTTCCTACAGCCAGTTCCATGTGATTATTCCTTTCTGTAAACATCCTATGATAGAGCCCTTAGCCCATGATTGGCTTCCAAACAATGATTTAGTTAAGTACCCAATAGTAAGTGACAACTTCATTACTTCATGTTAAAAATTCATGTACTACTATCCTATGGTCGTGAACAGTGTGTAATTCCAGAAGAAAATACTCATTCAAATACCCTATTCACACTTACTCTCGTAATTTGTGCCATAATTTAGCAACAATTCTACACATTTTTTAAAGCTGGCTTTCGTCTTTAACACTACACACGTTTGGAGGCAAGTCCAGCTCACTCGTTCGGAAGTTTCACTTTCTATACACCACCGAACACATAAGCAGGTATACACAGGCAATTAATTAACAATATACGAGTATATATATATATATATATATATATATATATATATATATATATATATATATATATATATATATATATATATATCTTTCTTACCTTCAGGCAATAATACACAAGCTGAGACACGCTTCAATTGGAATCTACGTCTGCTCTAGCCCACATTGGCAAAAGACTTTGCAGTTACAATTTGCGCTCGATACATATAGCTTGGTATTTTCAAATTTAGTGGCGGAACTCCCTAAGTCCCAGTTCTATATATAGCGACGTGTCTGGCCAATCGGAAGCACGGTCCAAAAATATGTTTAAGAATCAAACTTTAACGCTTTCCAGCTGGCCCGTATAATGTGACTATGTTTAAATATTTTATATCTGTTGTCACGTTGACTGATAATTAGTCTTTCCATCACGTCCCATCTCTTTTATTACTCTTTTAATGTTCTGGTTTCCTCGACTTTTTGTTTAGGTAGCCCATGATTCCTCTCTCAGACCCCCCCACCCCCCCCCCCCCCATATTGCTGTGTTTTCGTTCTGGCCTTCATTATAAATTCCCCACTGGTCAGTAGCGGTCAGCTCAGTTTACGATAATATTACCTAAGCTGCACCTGGTGTCTGACCACAGGAATGTCTCGCTGGTTACAGGTTTGATCTCCGATTCAGGGGGAGATAAAACCCGCGTTTGGTCTTTGTGGTTTTTGGCCCTTAGACGACGCAGTTAGCTCTCATAATATTATGCATTGTCTATCGGGGAAACTTTCTCGCGGTTGTTGCTTCTGATGTATACCTCTAGAATAACATTTGTCTTACTCTTGATTACGTTATACGCCGAAACAGGCCATGCCAGGTGTCCTGGGGTAGCGTCTCTTGTAGACTGTAAATCTAGAGGGTTTTAATCATTCAAACACACTCGTAAAATATTTCCTGCCCCAGAGGACCAAAATGAGAATAAGGCAGACGTTAACACAGAACTAAATGTTATTGCCTATTTCTCGTCATTTCTCCGGGTGAGTAGACATCTATTATATATATATATATATATATATATATATATATATATATATATATATATATATATATATATATATATATATATATATATATATATATATTCATGTTAGTTTGATATATCTGATAGGAATGTGACTTGAATTAATTTTGAGGATTTCTCCCGGAAATTAGTTCAGTGAAAATATAGCGCCGACTACCGCCTTAGTTAAGTGGTGCTTAAGTCAGGTGTCAGTTTTAAAATAGGTTAATGGTAAACTTACGATAACAGATACTTACTAGCCGTAGAATCAGTCCATACAGATGCTTACCATGGGTTAAGAGTAGGCTAAAATAACTGTCACTACTGTAAGGAAATGTCAGAGGTGTGGGTTATTCACTAAAAAAAACTGAATAGTGATGCGCAGGCGCTATAACCCTGAATTATAGAAGATAATCACTTATTCCTTTTTGATAGAAACTTCTAGTGATTGGGTGTGGAATTTGATATGCTTACTTGTGTAGACAGACACTAGTTTATAACTTTCACAGAAAGCAGTCACCAGCCATAGATATACAAGTAACTATATCTTAGGTTTCAGTCACAACTGTACTATTATAGCAAGAACATTGCATTTGCTTTGTATTCATTTGTGGGATGTTAATATTTTTACCCCAATGGGGCGCATTCCATGTATTTTGTAATGTCAAATGCTGTAATTTTTATGTAAATTCATTTAATGTTGTAAGATGAATAGCATATCTACTCAGCTGTAACTACAGGGTTAGGTTTCCTGTATGTTGAGTTGGAAGAAGACGGAGTAGATTTTGCTGTAAGAACATTTACTGGCAGGTCCATCATCTCATCTCAACCCGTAACCCGTCATGGGTCGTAGGGGTGCCATGGTGGAAGCATCAACAGACAGGGTCCTCCACTGCTCTCTATCCTCAGCAATGCGTACAAGTGTGGAAAAACCGTGTCCTGCCCATTCTTTGATGTTATCAGCCCAGGATTTTCTTTGCCTTCCTCTTCTCCGTTTACCTTCGACTGTTCCCTGGAGGATCGTTTTCGAAAGGGAGTCATGACGAGTTACATGCCCAAACCAGGCAAGCTTTCGACGTTTCACTATTGACAAAAGTGGTTCTTGGTGGCCTGCATATGTGTTTATCTTCTCTCTAACATAGACATTTGTTTTGTGCTCTTTATAGCAAATGCGCAAAATTCTTCTATAACATTTATGCTCGAAAGCCTGAATCTTTCGCTCCGTATCTGCAGTGAGTGTCCAGCCCTCACACCCATACAAGAGAATAGATAATACAAGTGATTTGTATAATTTGATCTTCACAGGAAAACTGATGTTACTTTTCCAGATCACATTCAGCCTTGTCATGGCAGCTGAGGCCATCTCAAGTCTTGTCTTGATTTCTTTACTTGAACTTCCATCACTACATATAGTGGACCCGAGATATTTAAAGGTGTTAACTTCTTCTAACGTTTGCCCATTTAACGTAATGTTGGTTGGAACATGTTTCTTATGGCTATTCACCAATATCTTGCTTTTTTCTATATTAATTTCCATCCCATACTTTCTTGTTACTTTCTCCAGTACAGGCGGGTACATGTATGTAAACAATATGTTAGCCTATGCGGGCGCATGCTGATAAATTGAAAGAGTGGAAGTAACAGGAGGGGGACTATCACAGCAATGACAACCATAATTTTAGATCCCATAGTGGAGCATAACTGTTTATTATAACGTTATTGTAATTTTACTGGTTGCTTGATGTAAAAGTCGTTTCGTTTGTATCTCAGTTTCAGGGCATACCCATTGCTATTGCAAAGAGTCCAGTCAGGCGACGAACGTAACATTCTCATCGCTCTCACGGCTCCGGAACGTAATTAGCATCACGAGTCGTCACCCCATACCTGAAGCAAAACTCTTTTGCCAACGCCATTCCCTCTAACGGGAAATAAGCTCACGCACTGTGTAACGAGACATCGCAAACTATTGTATTTGGCAGTAGTGGGTTTTTGCTCGCCTCTTGATCGCCAGTCAGAGCATTGCGGCTTCCAACATATCTAGCAGCCCAGTGTCTTTAGCAGAATTTAAATCACCAGACTTTGTGTGCTTACACGGAGCACTCAGTCAAATCACAGTTCAAGCCAGCCCAACCGGATTTACTACCAAGTACGCAAGCAAAATTCTAAGCGCCGGATAAGAGCGCAATGGACCATTTGTCCTAAAGTAACTTCGTCTTGTGTGTGTTTCTGGTTATTTAAAACCCCGCACTTATGAGCGGTCAGCCGGAGATAGACAGAGTTTTCTCAGCCCATCGCGCCATTAGGGTGTCACCAACGATAGCGCCTACAGTGAATTATTCATGTGATTCCCAGCACCTTGAAGGATATCTACACGTAAAGACACTTACTGGAGCTATTGCATTTGGTCCCACGAAAGTGGACGGACTAAAACTCGGTTTACTTATTTCTCGGTGTTCCACAGGTTTTATGTTGGTGGTCTGTGTGTTCGTTAGTGTGTATTTGCATATTTGTGATTATTGATGTAATTTTTATGTTGTTTGTGCTGATATGCATTATTTTCATATATTTCTTCCTTAATAAATTTTACTCAGTTATTAATGCGCTGTTTACGACCCTTTCATCCATAATTAACATTACCAGCTCTTTACTATAGTCTCTATGTATGATTCAGAGAAAAGAGGAAGAGCAGGCGGTGCTTAAACTATATAAGTGTGTTGAGGCTTGGAGAGAGAGATAAACTTTTAATAAATCTTCTTCCAGGTTGGTCTCAAGTCCATCTCATATTTACACCTTATCTATGTGTAATCTATAACTTTGTCAGTTCACTATCATTGTCGATTTCACTACTATTATCTAACTCGACAAATACTCTTTCACTTCAACTAAACCACGACATCTGTCTTATTACTGGGCTGATTTTAATTATTTAAAGTGATATTTAAACTGCTAATTTATCTCTACCTTTCTATATCTTTATTGTTTAGTTATAACATGGCATTTACATCTTTGCAGTCTTTAAGTAGCTAAATCGGGAACTACCCTGATGTAGAAATCTCACTAAAACCAATTTTTCTCTTTACAGGAATTACTTTTATAAAGCCGTCTTTGTACCTACTTATTAAGTAATATCCCAGATGTTATAATAGTTATCTATTTCCTTATATATATCGTTATTCTTTAAGAAATAAAATAACTCCTTCCCAAAATTTACACAGAATAGGCCCTTTCTGTCCAACATAAAAGGTTTCTTTATACACACTAGAAAAGGAGCGTCCTGACTGACTATTCTATCGGTCCATTTATCCCATATTGCGCGCGGAAAATATGACCGTATTGTTAGACAGACTCAAAATACGACAAAAGACAGGAATGGAAAACTGCTCAGCAATATACAAGAGCAAGTGGAGAGGTGGACAGAATATTTTGAGGACCTTCTCAATAGACCAGCTCCACAAAACCCCCCGAACATCCAGATAGCAGAAGAAGAGCTACAAATTAACGGTGAAAGACCAACGAAGGAAGAAGTAAAGAAAGCCATAAAGCTTCTAAGAGTTGGACAAGCGTCTGGACCTGATGGCATTCCAGCAGAGGCCATCAAAGCAGATATCGACACTGCTACAGAGATGTTGTATAAATTACTTGGTAAAGTGTGGGAAAAGGAAGAGATACCAGCAGAATGGAAGGAAGGATATCTGGTTAAGTTGCCTAAGAAGGGAAATTTACAAGAGTGCACAAATTATAGAAAGATAATGTTACTATTAGTGCCAGGAAAAGTATTAAACAGGATTATCCTTGAGAGATTAAAAGAGTCCATAGGCAAGAAATTGAGAGATGAACAAGCAGGTTTTCGACAAAACAGATCCTGTACAGACCAGATAGCCACTTTGAGAATAATAGTTGAACAAAGTCTGGAATGGAATTCACCACTATACATCGGATTTGTGGACTACGAAACTGCATTTTACAGTGTAGACAGAGAATCACTTTGGAAATTGATGAGGTGTTATGGAGTTCCCCTGAAGATCATTAATTTAATAAAGAAAACATATGAAGACATGACATGCAGAGTTCTTCACGAAGGACAGCTTACAGAACCGTTTGGGATAAGAACAGGAGTGCGACAGGGATGCCTCTTGTCTCCATTTCTTTTCTTACTAGCAATAGATTGGGTTATGAGATCATCGACAACACACAGAAATAGAATCCAGTGGACTCTGACTAAACAGTTGGATGATCTGGATTTTGCTGATGACTTGGCTCTTCTGTCCCATAACCGTAATCAGAAACAGGGCACATTGAAAACACTCGATGAGGGGTCACAGCAATTGGGTCTGAAAATACACAGGGAAAAGACAAAGATAATGAGAATGAATGCAAGTAATGATAACAGGGTTGAACTTGAAGAAACACCAATAGAAGATGCAGAACCGTACACATATCTTGGCGGCAATAAAGACAAAGTTGGAGGGACAGACAGTGATATCAAAATAAGAATACAAAAGGCAAGAGGAGCTTTCATTGCATTGGGAACTATATGGAGATCAAGAGGAATCTGATCCAACACGAAAATAAGAATCTTCAACTCAAATGGCTCTGAGACATATAGAACAACAAAGACAACAACCAAAAAGCTACAGACTTTCATAAATGGGTGCTTGCGTAGAATAGAAGGATTTAAATGGTATGACAAGGTTACCAACGTGGAGCTGAGGACAAGAACTAGACAAGTGCCAGTGGAACAAGAGATGAGAAGAAGACGATGGCGATGGATTGGACACACACTGATGAGACCTGTTGATAGCATTACAAGGTAGTCCACTTACTGGAACGCCCAGGGCAAGAGAGGCAGAGGTAGACCAAGAAGCACATGGAGAAGAGAGCTGGAAACAGAGGTGAAAATGATGAGGAGAACACGGAAAGAACTTGAGACGATTGCACGTGACAGGAGGACTTGGCATGTGTTTGTTGAATGCCTATGCTCCTTTGGGAGTGGAGGGTTATGAATGAATGAATATTATATATATATATATATATATGTGTGTGTGTGTGTGTGTGTGTGTGTGTGTGTGTGTGTGTGTGACAGTACCACCTTGTCCTCACAAATGTCTCCGTGGTTATTATCTTCAAGAAGAAAGTTTATTACTAGGCTACAATAAAGCCTACAAATATTTGTGTGTTATATTTGATAGTTGTGGGTTAATTTGTGTTTTCGCTATTTCTAGAGCTATCATCGCATGTGTTATTTAGTGACCCAATTACTGCGTGCGCACTACGCTTGTGAGTGATTAGCTCTAGAGCCTATATAAAGAGATAGCGAGCCTGCAAAAAGTTCTATTTTGCAAAAGCCGCCTAGAGAGAACAAACGAAGTTAGGCGCGCCAGGTAGAGGATGAACAAAGACATGACACGTGAGTTAATTTAAATTAGCGTTAGTGTTCTATAATTCTGAAATTATATTCAGCGTGTCTGTTCTGATGTTTAATGAAATAGATAAAAGGATGTGTTTCCTAAGTAGATTTCTTCCAGGACGTTATAATTTAGTCTTGAAATGATAGATGGGTGGAAATGATGTGTGGATAGGTTTTATTTGGCACGCTAAACTCAAATCACAGATGTGAGAGTTTAAGAGCGATTATTGCATTCACCAGAAAGGCAAATATAGTAGGGATATATTTCATACATGACAATGGACAGAGATGTTATAAGGAACTGGAATTTAGATAATATTAACTAGTTGGGAAGATCGCAACCGGGAGGAAAACGTGTTGATGACCGTGCATAAAGAAGGCGCCAGCAAGTCTGCATAGCACGATTAGTTATCACGCGTTATAAGCCTATGTTACGCTATTTTATATTGTGTGAATTGACACGTGGGTGAAGGCAGGTTAAGGTAATTTTCTGAATTTAATTCTAGTTTTTTTAAGTCAAGAGTAATTTTATTTTACTCTTTGATATTTTGATTCTTTGATGTAAGGATAATTAAGTGAATTTCACAATAATTGATCATAATACTACTGCATATATTTAGTGGGTCACTTTGAGATTAGTTTAATTACATCTGTTGTGTACACAGTTTTATAGTGCTAAAGTTCCCTTTGAGAAGATGAATCTAGCTTTAGGTATTTAGATTTCTGGTGAGCTTAAGGCATTTTGTGACAGATGTGTTTCTCTGTTTGCTCCTTGCAGAGCATGGACACATCAATGCGGCTGGTGTCCATTACAGGCCCACAAAGCAATGTGTTTCAAGTGATGAGTTCCAAGTCTCATCAGCGGTCATATACGACACACTTGTTGACAGCCGCACCATTCGTCACTTACGACATGTTCAGAGTGCAGAAACGAATATTGATGTGGATCGGTTTGTTAGGTAGTAGCTTATTCTCATTATTGAGAGCATTTGTTGTAATATAGTTGAATGTTATTTTATGTCCATTTTATGATTATTTAATTATGGTTATGTGTAGAATGGTTTGTGAGAGCACGTGGGCTCACTTGGAGATATATATTTCTCTTCTCCGCTCCTGAGGGAGAATGGGGCCATCAGTGTATGTGGTTTGCCTCCGCATGAAGCATTCAGATGCTCTTGCAGTAGTGGTTTCGGTAGCAACCGATGTTACACTGTGACATTGCCAGCCTCATGCACAACACCATAATAGTATCGCTAGACGACATGCATGTGCGTGTGTGCGTGTGTGTGTGTATGATAGTTGAATATTCAGTTTCACGCAGTGTGGAAGAAGGACAGTTTGACAGGTGAGAGCATGGTGTTTATGGTTATTTAACTATTGTGTTTTTAACTAGCCGGGGCTTTGTTTCTGTTTCAGATTAGCAATAGAGCACTGGTTGGGTGTTTTGTTTGTTGGTTTATTTGTTTAATGTTTGCTTCGTGAGCTCTTTATCATTGCCTGGGTTGTATGAATAAATATAGCCCCTGCCTTACAATCAAGAGAATTATTGTTGTTCGGGTCGGTGCGAGTGTGAAGGAAAGTGATCACATATCACATCATCATCATCTCGCCCACCCTATCATATATATATATATATATATATATATATATATATATATATATATATATATATATATATAAAGCCAAAAATAACGCACTTAAGATATATGATGGGTTTAAAGCTCAAAAACTTTATTTAAAATTAAAAACAAAATTTGAAAAATTAAGCTGTATATGTTTCACAACATCCAACCAATCGACATAATCAGACAATAAACCCATCAGTGGAAAATCAGTGAACTCCGTGGTTACCCTGACTTTCTTGCATTGCTCACAAAATTGACCTCATTTACATTTTAATGCATCAATAGCGTGTGTGTCCCCCTCTTGCTCTAACACATTCCTAGAGTCGGTTGGGCATTGACCTCACCAGACGTTGAATAGCATTCATAGGAATCGCATCCCATGCGTACTGCAACGCATTCATCAACTGTCGTCGATTTCGCGGTGCTGGTGCTTGTGGTAAAGTGGGATGTTATAAATATTTATAGGGACTTAGTGTACTGACTGAGATCAGCTGTGAAGGTATCTGTATCTAATATGTGTAGTGTTTTACAGATAACCTTACTTACTGCTACATATTTATATCTCAGTCAGAATTATTCTGGAATATTGTGTTGGCAATGTTATATGTCTAGGGTTATGCAAATGATGAAGTGTAAGTCACCACAACAACAAACAGATAAACAATTTAATTATTCCACCACACTTGACAACACTGTGACACTCACAAACAGTCAACACTCTAGAAGACTATCTTAAAAGATTCAGTGATAAATTTCAGATATATACAGATGTATTGATTTTTTCTACAATAGTGATCCTGATTCAACTACACAGTGAACCAGGCAATATTATAACATGTAATTACAAATATTATGTACACAGATATAAATGTGGTCTTTGCATTGACATACAATATTAGTAATCTATGTGTGTGAGTTGTGATGTGGTAATATGAGGTAATACTGGTTTTGTTCTTCAAGATAGATTTTTATTAGACATCATGACTGCATGTGTTTGTTTCTGTTGGAACTAGTATTGGAGATGTTCTCAGTTCCTGTCATTAAAACAATTAATTACCCCTCTTTAATTAATACAATTCATTTTAAGAGGAGGTGGTACAAATTGTTGAGCTCTGTTGGCCACGAAGGGCTTAACTTTCGTGATGGCGGCAGGCAAAGACTCCTCTGCTAGACTTCTTCACTGGTTCTGAAGACACCTCACTGGTTCTGAAGACACCTCACTGGTTCTGAAGACACCTCACTGGTTACTACAGGGACCAAAGAGTATGTTGTAGCCTCTGGATTCAGCAAATGCTCAGACCAGGTGCGGCTTCAATAACTAGGACCACAGTCCCTGAAACAAGAAGGATGTACCTCCTACTTCAGAACTAATTTATACTATCTGGCTAGACTGAGCACAATACATCACAAACACAGAGTTCAGAGCTTTAGTTTAACTGCTATCTTCTTCTGAAGCAGTTTACTCCAGTATTAACCTCCCTAATGGTTACTACGCCTCTGCACTTTCAGCTATAAGTCCTTCCATGTCATAAGGTAGGTGTCAGTGTACTATGTGGTAATTCCGTGTAGTTTGACTTTTCTCCGACACCTTCTGTTCAGGTTGGAGCAATATATATATAGATATAGGCCTTGTCTCATGTTCGCTACTGAACTGCACATATATACAGACATAAATTATCAATGTACATTCAATTTTCATTAAAAAGAGATCAAATATTTCAACCTACCACAATTCAAGGAAATAAACACAGATACGTTGACCAGCAATGAATGTAGGCACAAATACTGGCACAAATTCCCATCTGCTTATGTTCCAGGCTTTTATTTAGCAAAAATATGAGCTGGCTTCAACGCACTGTTGCTTTATCAAGCTTATTTGAACTAGTGGTCTCGAACTAACGCTATCAATTAACTATATCAACAGACCTAACCAATCAGGCCATTTCTACCCCATCGTTTGAAAAAAAAGTACTCTTACTTCCGTCTCCCTTGACAACAAAAGATAGCATTTATAGTCCGACTAATCGTGTTTAGCCTTACATATCATTCCCTCCAATCAATTCAAATGTAACTTGTGGCCTATTTCCGTACAATGGTGGTCTAAAATTCTGCCACTGAGCGACTCCGAGTTTTTAGGTTGTCTGACACCCTCATTATTTTCTTTTGCCTATAATTTATTAATTCCTGGACTATTTGCGTAACACTTAACATATTCTGTGTCAGCAAGCCCTAAGGAATCCAAATATCTCAATCTAAGGGAGCTAGGTGGCTGCGTTCAAAATGTGCATTTTCTACCACCTCCTGTTCACTTCAATCCCCATGTGGTGTCTGGGTACTGTCATGTTTTCAAACGTAAATCCATCTAATGTCATCTTTCCTAATAAGCGTTTTTCAGGTTTTTTAAAACCTAACTCTGGGAAGGGTAGTGTTTTTATCACTGTCCGTCTGAAATAAAGTTAGTGCATGTGGCCTTACACGCGTGTTAGGGGTGGCATTAATATAGCGAGACGCGTGTTTAGTGTTGCTTGCGTTGCTGCCTTCAGCCCTCCCTTCTTTCCATCTTAGTCCATCTGTTCGTTAGTTTTGGTAACGTAGTATAATTAATGTTAGGATTAATTTAGGTCATTAATCACTTGCGTATCTCAAGGTTTTTCTTAGAACTGCAGTACACGTTTTATTGGGTTGTGGAAACGCATGTATTTATGCAGTGGCTTATATTTAACGTGGAAACGTTACAATTTGCAGACGAAGCATAAAACAAAGGGGATTTCGAGTACTGTCATTGTGACAGCACTGTTCTTTACCATTCTTCTTCCTTTTATAGAATTTATTTGTTAGGCTTTACATTTACTTTTTAATTTATATATGTGGATTAGAATATTTCACGACACCTCCTCTCTTAAAACAGACATCCCATGTCAGTCCTTTATTCTATATACACATAGATAAATGTAAGTCAACTTGACTTTACTCTGCTGTGGTGCTATCATGGTTTTTTGTAGTTGGGTCCATTCAGAGTAGGCACTACTCATGAAATCTGCCTCAGACTTCTACAACCAATAATATATTTCGGTTATGTTACTGAACAGCCGCAAGTGTGACTGCTTGTCTTAATGCTGCTTCACAACCCGTATTCACCATTTCTCTTCTCTGAGACTGCGCAATGACATGTCCAGAGAACATTAGATTTTCCTCAAAATGTACGTTATGAGGAGATAACATATACTTGGTGATAGCAGAGTTTTCGTAGTGGATCCCATAATCTTCTTATTAGCCTGTATGAAACATTCGGAATATCCTCAATCAAAGAGGCAACTCAGGGATTCATTACGTTCCTCCGAAATGTTTACATCCAACAATTTTTTCTGATCTCAGGTTTTACTGGAATCTGATAGTATCCTTTACTCAGATCCACTTTTGAGAAATATTTAGCTTTATTTAGCCTGGCAAACAACTGATTTGTATCCGGCAATGGATCCACTTGTCCTTCTGTAATAGCATTCAGTCTTCTGTAATCTATACAGAGTCTATGTTCTCCAGAGGGTTTCCTTAAAAGTACAACACTGGAACTATACGAAGATTCACTGTGTGAAATAATTCCTTCCTTCAACAAATATTCTATCTCTTCCTTCAAAGCTTTTTCCTTAGCAAAAGGAATCGAATAAGGCTTCATACAGACAGGTGTGGGGTCTATCAGTTTCATATCATATTCCAATAAGTTTGTATGCCCCGGTCGATCTGTTAACACCTCTGTATGATTATCTAGAACCTGTTGCACTCTCTCCTTCTGATTTTTCGTTAAATGCGTACTGATTTTCACCTGTGCCGCTGTCTCACAGGGGTGTAATGGATATTCAAATGATGAAAATGGTTCCTTCTTCATCTCCATTGCAATGGACAAGGTTAGCAAGTGTGTCTCTTCCTGATGTTCTCTTTCCAAATATTTCTTCAGGAGATTCACATGATAGATTTTTTCTTTCCCCTTCTTATCTATCTTATAATTGGTTCTAGACACCTTCTCTAGAACTGTATATGGACCTTGCCATCCAATTTGTAACTTATTCTGATTTCCGGGCAAAAGAAGCAGTACCTTCTCTCCCACAGCCAAATCTCTGTCTTTTGCCTTCCTGTTATAATAAGCAGCATGTTTCTTCCTGGCTTGTTTCAAATTTTCATTGGCAAGTTTCCAGCCAGTTTTTAAACGAGTGGTCAGCTCATTTACATATTGGTATGAGGATGTAATATTTTCCTCTGCTTTTTCATCCGTCCACGTTCTTAACAGTGCTTCAAGTGGACCTTTTATTGGCCTTCCAAACAATAATGTTGCCGGGGCCATACCGGTTGAACTATGGGGTACCTCCCGATAAGCAAAGAGGGCGGCGTGAAGGTACTGATTCCATGTATCTGGTTTTTCGTGTGCCAACTTTCTCAGGATTGACATCAAGGTGCCATTAAATCTTTCCACTTGGCCGTTCCCTTGGGGATGATACACACTACAATGGTAGTGTTTGGCCTGGAAGATCCTGAAAACTTCTTCAGTTAGTTTCCCCTTGAACTGAGAGCCATTATCAGTCAAGATTTGATTGGGAAAACCTAACCTTGTGAAAATTGTGTGTAATGCCTCTGCGACATGTTTAGAATCAATCGATGACAGGGCTACCGCCTCTCCCCACATAGAACAAGTGTCCACCAGAGTCAGAATGTAGCTGTTCCTTCTCTTAGTTCGAGTGAGAGGTCCCACAAGATCCACGGCAACTCTCTCAAAGGGTGTTCCCACTATGGGCATTTCTCCCAGAGTTGCTGGTGCAGTCCAATGCTTAGGTGCTACTCGTTGGCACTCTGGACAGGATTTTACATATCGTTTGATATCTTCAGTTATTCCTGGCCAGAAATAGTGACAAGCTATTCGCTGTCCTGTTGCGCTGATCCCCATATGACCACTGAAGGGAATCGCGTGCCCTAGTTCCAACACTTTAGTCCTATATGAAGTGGGAAGGACCAGCTGTCCGTGACCATTGGATTCAGATCCAGCCTTCCTATAAATCAGCTTGTTCTTCATATAAAATTCTCCCTTGCCTGGAGGTGTATGTGATTTGGGCAACTTCTTGAAACACGGCTTGAGTGTTTTGTCCTCCGCCTGTGCCTTTCTCATCTCATCTGGATGAGTATTTATTGGATTATCCTCCTCCTTTTTAGACTGTGATCTGGTCTGCACTGTTGCCAATATCACAGGTCTCTTGGGATTCCCCAAGAAGACATATCTACACCCCAATATCAGAGGGTAGATTGTCTCATTTATCACTGCTGCTTTTATGATTCCTTCCACATATCGCGTTTTCACCTTTATCCGGGCGACGGGAAGTGTCATGGTAGCTACATCCTTGGTTGCAGTTTGAATCTCCACTGTTTCTGTGGTGTATTGATCCGCCTGCACCAGGTGAGAACTCACAACGGAATCGTAATCTAAACCGGTATCATATAAACATCTTATAGTGACACCATTACAAATGACATCTTCATACACTGGGGGATGGTATGGTTCCTGTAGTTCTGCAGGTTTGACCGTTTTTTCCTTTTTCCCAGATGTCATAGCAGCACAATGAGGAGGTTTCCTTCTACAATGGTCAGTGTCATGATTGTTCATCTTACAATTTTTACACCACCTTTTCCCTTGGTTGAAAGATTTTCTTTCATCATATTTCCTTTCATCGAATTGTGGGTTTTTATTTTTATTGTCATACCGTGGCCTATCAAATTGGTGCTTACCTTTGTTATGATCCCTAGGATCAAATTTATTAAAGTTCTGTGGTGCCCTAAAATTTTCCACCTGTTTCTTTTTATTACCTGATACTTCTGCTTGAGCCGCCTGATACCTTTCAGCAACATTTAGCAACTCACCCAGCCTCTCTGCACCTTGTTCCATGAGAAACTTTCTCAGGTCTGGAACCATGGACTCTCTTAATTGTTCTATAAGGACCATTTCCTTAAGATCTTGGGTTTTCCCCAGAGAAGTCCATTTCTCCAAGTATGTCTCTATCCGTGCAGAGAACTGGTGATAGGTTTCACCTGACAGTAGTTTAGCATTCCTAAATTTTTTTCTGTAAAATTCTGCGTTCTTTTCATATCTTAACAAAAGAGCCTGCTTTAGCATGTCATAATTTTCCTGATCATCTCTGTGCATTTTGGCAAAAACTTCATAAGCTGCCCCACGAAGTCCTTGAGATAACTTTAAGCTCCACTTTTCTCTCTCTAACCCATATGTGGTAGCTAATAATTCGTATCTATTTATATAGCTCTCAATATCATCGTCTTTCTCAACAAAATGATCTAAATGAAAGTTCATAGCTGAGGTTGAGGCTCCCTGAGTAGCAGTAGCATCAGAGGCAAAGGGACTGGCACCATTTTCAGGAGCATGGCCCTGAAACTCAAACTCCCTTAGTCGTAGCTCATGTTCCCTTTGTAATCTCTTCTCCTCCTTTTCTGCTTCCCTCTCTGCAGCTAATCTCTTCTCTTCCCTTTCTGCAGCTAATCTCTTCTCTTCCCTTTCTGCCTTTTGTTCTTCTAATTGGAGCCTCTTAATCTCCCTATCAGCATCCAATGCTTTAGCCTCTTTGTCAGCCTCAATCTGCAACCTCTTAATTTCTTTTTCAGCCTCTAACCTTCTTTCGGCCTCAAACCTTCTTTCTTCGCGTTCAATAAATTTGTCACATTCAGTAGTGACATAGGTAATCATAACTTGCCCATCTAATCCCAACTCTTTTGCAGTCTGTACAGCCGCAGATCGAAATTTGGCCAGGTCCGCCATTTTATATCAGGAAATTAAATAAAATATCTAACTAAACAATATAATCTGTAATTATATATCCAATAGACAAAACAGGCACCAAGAGCTCAACCTTATTTAATTCCACCCAAGGATACCTTTTAACTTTTTATATTCCCTGAAGTGAATTACCCCCAATATTTATACTAGTAAAGGATTCAATATCCCGGACCGGACCCCAATATATGTGGTAAAGTGGGATGTTATAAATATTTATAGGGACTTAGTGTACTGACTGAGATCAGCTGTGAAGGTATCTGTATCTAATATGTGTAGTGTTTTACAGATAACCTTACTTACTGCCACATATTTATATCTCAGTCAGAATTATTCTGGAATATTGTGTTGGCAACGTTATATGTCTAGGGTTATGCAAATGATGAAGTGTAAGTCACCACAACAACAAACAGATAAACAATTTAATTATTCCACCACACTTGACAACACTGTGACACTCACAAACAGTCAACACTCTAGAAGACTATCTTAAAAGATTCAGTGATAAATTTCAGATATATACAGATGTATTGATTTTTTCTACAATAGTGATCCTGATTCAACTACACAGTGAACCAGGCAATATTATAACATGTAATTACAAATATTATGTACACAGATATAAATGTGGTCTTTGCATTGACATACAATATTAGTAATCTATGTGTGTGAGTTGTGATGTGGTAATATGAGGTAATACTGGTTTTGTTCTTCAAGATAGATTTTTATTAGACATCATGACTGCATGTGTTTGTTTCTGTTGGAACTAGTATTGGAGATGTTCTCAGTTCCTGTCATTAAAACAATTAATTACCCCTCTTTAATTAATACAATTCATTTTAAGAGGAGGTGGTACAAATTGTTGAGCTCTGTTGGCCACGAAGGGCTTAACTTTCGTGATGGCGGCAGGCAAAGACTCCTCTGCTAGACTTCTTCACTGGTTCTGAAGACACCTCACTGGTTCTGAAGACACCTCACTGGTTCTGAAGACACCTCACTGGTTACTACAGGGACCAAAGAGTATGTTGTAGCCTCTGGATTCAGCAAATGCTCAGACCAGGTGCGGCTTCAATAACTAGGACCACAGTCCCTGAAACAAGAAGGATGTACCTCCTACTTCAGAACTAATTTATACTATCTGGCTAGACTGAGCACAATACATCACAAACACAGAGTTCAGAGCTTTAGTTTAACTGCTATCTTCTTCTGAAGCAGTTTACTCCAGTATTAACCTCCCTAATGGTTACTACGCCTCTGCACTTTCAGCTATAAGTCCTTCCATGTCATAAGGTAGGTGTCAGTGTACTATGTGGTAATTCCGTGTAGTTTGACTTTTCTCCGACACCTTCTGTTCAGGTTGGAGCAATATATATATAGATATAGGCCTTGTCTCATGTTCGCTACTGAACTGCACATATATACAGACATAAATTAGCAATGTACATTCAATTTTCATTAAAAAGAGATCAAATATTTCAACCTACCACAATTCAAGGAAATAAACACAGATACGTTGACCAGCAATGAATGTAGGCACAAATACTGGCACAAATTCCCATCTGCTTATGTTCCAGGCTTTTATTTAGCAAAAATATGAGCTGGCTTCAACGCACTGTTGCTTTATCAAGCTTATTTGAACTAGTGGTCTCGAACTAACGCTATCAATTAACTATATCAACAGACCTAACCAATCAGGCCATTTCTACCCCATCGTTTGAAAAAAAGTACTCTTACTTCCGTCTCCCTTGACAACAAAAGATAGCATTTATAGTCCGACTAATCGTGTTTAGCCTTACATATCATTCCCTCCAATCAATTCAAATGTAACTTGTGGCCTATTTCCGTACAATGGTGGTCTAAAATTCTGCCACTGAGCGACTCCGAGTTTTTAGGTTGTCTGACACCCTCATTATTTTCTTTTGCCTATAATTTATTAATTCCTGGACTATTTGCGTAACACTTAACATATTCTGTGTCAGCAAGCCCTAAGGAATCCAAATATCTCAATCTAAGGGAGCTAGGTGGCTGCGTTCAAAATGTGCATTTTCTACCACCTCCTGTTCACTTCAATCCCCATGTGGTGTCTGGGTACTGTCATGTTTTCAAACGTAAATCCATCTAATGTCATCTTTCCTAATAAGCGTTTTTCAGGTTTTTTAAAACCTAACTCTGGGAAGGGTAGTGTTTTTATCACTGTCCGTCTGAAATAAAGTTAGTGCATGTGGCCTTACACGCGTGTTAGGGGTGGCATTAATATAGCGAGACGCATGTTTAGTGTTGCTTGCGTTGCTGCCTTCAGCCCTCCCTTCTTTCCATCTTAGTCCATCTGTTCGTTCGTTTTGGTAACGTAGTATAATTAATGTTAGGATTAATTTAGGTCATTAATCACTTGCGTATCTCAAGGTTTTTCTTAGAACTGCAGTACACGTTTTATTGGGTTGTGGAAACGCATGTATTTATGCAGTGGCTTATATTTAACGTGGAAACGTTACAATTTGCAGACGAAGCATAAAACAAAGGGGATTTCGAGTACTGTCATTGTGACAGCACTGTTCTTTACCATTCTTCTTCCTTTTATAGAATTTATTTGTTAGGCTTTACATTTACTTTTTAATTTATATATGTGGATTAGAATATTTCACGACAGTGCTGAGTCATCATGGAATCTTTCGCCCTGTCTTCTGTAAACACGCATTCTGCCATCTGCATGGCCGATACAGAATCGGGATTTGTCAGAAAAGATGACGTCTCGCCACGGTAGACGATCTAAAAATCAGCGATTGGCAGCCCAGTCACGACGAGCTTGTCTGTGTTGGGCAGTAAGAACTTGGCCACTGTATGGTCTTCGGCATCTGATGTTGTATTCAGTGAGTCTTCTCCACACATTTGACTACTGATTGGTGCTCCGCGTGTCCCAATACAGTTCCCAGCCAATACAGAAGCAGGCAGGAAGCGGTCCTGAAGATGAGCTCGCCGTATGGAAATGTCTTGTCTGGGTGTGGTCACTTGTGGAGTACCTGGCCGTGGTCGATCATCGACACTACCTATGGTCTGGTTACGACATACCAGTCGATAAATAGTGGTATAATGGACTCTAAACACATGGGCCACCGCTCTGACTGCATCTCCACCTCTGAGCATGCCGATCGCCTGATGTCGTTCATCGTTACTGAGTCGTGGCATCTTTTTCTAGTAAATGCTAACAGTAAGTGTTACGCGCATTTTATAGGGCTTTATGTAGACTAACGAGAACCATAGTTCATAAATTTTTTAATTCACGTGCTGGAGTGAATTAATGGTTTCATTCGATCCACCCACCGGATTTGTTAAAAACTAGTACAGCTCAATTTTCGCACGTGGCGTATCATTCACTAACATCCTGCATAAGTATCAAAACATTAATTGTGATTTCTACTCACAGCTCTACTTGTTTTCGTGCAATATATTTTGTGCGTTATATATATATATATATATATATATATATATATATATATATATATATATATATATATATAATTATAATATTATAATATTATATTAATATAATAGGAGGCAGACAGCTGATAGGATAGTCTAGCACTCTCTCTTCCAAACCTCTACACCTCACGGTAGAAGGGGAACGACTAAGTAAGTTAGTAAGTAATAAAAAAATAAAATAAATATATGTTGTTTTGTTTTCTACTTCTTTATTTCTTACGAGTGCCTGAAAACAGACCTTTATGTTTGTCTAATATTTACTTACTCGGGAACCTCGGGGTTCCTTCCTTATGTGTTATAAATTACTGTTAAAGTAATTTGCTTTAAACTAAAGTGCCATATTACGCTACTCATAAAATCGATATGATTGTATTCTTGACAGTTCATTGGCGACATTCATTTTCAAATCCCTGTTTTACTAAAAATAAAATAAAAAGTTGGCAACACTGACAACTACAAAACCTTTACGCAGGGCTCCAAGAATCCTTGTGTAAGTTTTGAAAATTGTCATTATTTATAAACAGATACGAAAAATATAAAGCCTACCTTTGTCTTCTTCAAGTACCGTGCCCGCTGGCGTAGGTGACCATGATGGTTCACAATTTATTTCCCTCGATTCTGTTTATCAATTTCGCTGTTAAAGGACAGTGTTATTAGGGATCTCCATATTGGATTTGTAATTTTATTTTCAAAGCGACCTCAGTGTTTGTCGACGTTATTATTTTTTGGCAAAGCTCGAAACAGTAGGCATATTGGCGATAGATTCACTCTTTCTATCCTGTAAGATATTTTATTTGACTCATTCACCAAAATGTATACAGTTTTATGAAAATTGAAATCTCTGTTTCTCTTATTAAGCCAGTTTGCTGAACACTAATGAGGTACGGGCAGCTTTGGCGCGGCTAGCAGTCCTTTTCCGGGCTGCATCACGCTAGCAGATAGATAATATTAATTCTTTTTAGGACCTAGTTTCTATCAACCCTAGTCGAGCTAACGGTCCTTTTCGAGGCTATTTCATGCTAGCAGTCCTTTTCTGGGCTTATATTTCATCAACACAGCACTCCGGTTAACAGAGTTCACTTATTTTTTAATGGCAATTGGCGAATTGCGCACGGATATAAGCAACCGACTTTAGTCTAGGTTGAAAGTAACATGCCTTGCCCTTAGAAGGCAAAACCTTAAACAACAACTACATTATTTCAGTAAGTAACCCATATGTTATAAATTAAAACATGAGAAATTGGCTGAGGGTTCTTGTGAAATGCTATAAATGTGTATGTGGTTTAAAAAATTAGGCCTTGTCTGTCAAGTATTGTAAAGTGTAGACCTGATGCAAAAAAAAAAAAAAAAAAAGAAAGTACAATTGCAAACTTACACTTATAATTATATAATTGCAATAAAATGTTCACAATATCAGTGCACATTTAGTTTGAAACTTATCTACACATTGTTATCACAGTCAGTTCAAAGATGTAATTTTATTATTTATTACTATGTTTTTAACTACATATTTCTGTAAAAACAGGCACCCAAAATTGGTGCAGAATTTCTCTTCAGGTGATGTTTTAAAAACAGGCAGTAAAAGGAAAAGGATCCAATTACATGCCCATTGAGGCATAGCTCTAGTGGGATATTTTCGTGACCATCGACAGGCTAGAGGTGATGTGGTCAGTATCATGCCAGCTGCCTTAACCTTTCCAGAGTTGCTTTGGTACCCAATTCATGAGGCAGGGTCGACCCCGGAACCATAAGCGGTGTAAAATCCCACTTCAGCTGGGGATCGAACCTTGGACCACAAGGCTAGAAAAGCCAGTGCTCTAACCACTGAACTACTGCAGCACAAAAAACAGGCAGTAGATTTATATATTATTTTAGTAGAGGCTTTTGGTATAAATAAAAAATATAGGAAATTGAATGAAAAATCTTGTGAAATGCTTTAAATCATGATTTGCTATGAAAGTATGTGTTGTTTGCTGATATAATAAAAAATAAATAATTTACTTAAATATTTCAGCTCCAATTTAATCTATGGCCATAAAATATTCAGAATATCAATACACATCTAGTTTGAAACATATCTACATATTTGTATCATTATCACTTCACAGATATTGACACCTACAGAGATATACAAACTACTTGGGAAAGTCTGGGAGATAAGAAAAACCATCAGAATGGAAGGAAGGTTATCTAATCAAGTTGGGAAAGTCTGGGAGAGAGAAGAAAAACCATATGAATGGAAGGAAGGTTATCTGGTCAAGTTGGGAAAGTCTGGGAGAGAGAAGAAAAACCATCAGAATGAAAGGAAGGTTATCTGGTCAAGTTGCCTAAGAAGGGAAATTTACAAGAACGCACAAATTCCAGAGGAATAATGTTCTATTGGTGCCAGGAAAAATATTAAACAGGATCATTCTTAAGCTCTTAAAAGTTTTAAAGAGACCATAGATATACAACTGATAAATGAACAAGCAGGTTTTCAACAAAACAGACCCTGCACATTGAGAATATAGTCTAGAATTGAACTCACTTTTGTACATCCAGTTTGTGGGTTATGTAAAGGCATAAGCCAGTTTAGACGCATAATAACTTTGGAAATGGATGACACATTATGGAGTCCCCAGAAGATCATTAACTAAATCAAGAAAGCTTATGAAGACATGAAATACAGAGGTCATCATGAAGGACAACTTACAAAACAGTTTAGGATACAAACTGGAGTGTAACAATGACGATTCTTGTCTCCATTTTCTTCTCTTACTAGCAATAGTTTGGGTTTGTTACATTGACATCTCACAACATCTAGGGGATCTCATTAAACAGGAAAATGGTAGAATCATACACACATCATGGCAGGAATATAGGCAGAGGGACAGACAATTACATCTCACAACATGTGGGATCTCATTAAACAGCAAAATGATAGAATCATACACACATCATGGCAGGAATATAGGCAGAGGGACAGACGATGACATCTCACAACATGTGGGATCTCATGAAACAGGAAAATGGTAGAATCATACCCACATCATGGCAGGAATATAGGCAGAGGGACAGACAATGACATCTCACAACATGTGGGATCTCATTAAACAGGAAAATGGTAGAATTATACACACATCATAGCAGGAATATAGGCAGATGGACAGACAATGTCATCTCACAACATGTGGGATCTCATTAAATAGGAAAAAAGTAAAATCATTCACACATCATGGCAGGAATATAAGCAGAGGGACAGACAATGAAAAAGCAAGAGGAGATTTCATTGCATTGGAAATTATTTGTAGATCAAGTCCTACACAAATAATAAAATACCTTCAACTGAAATGTCAAGTCATACCTATAGTATGGCTCTGACACATGGAGAACAACTAAAAAAAAAAAATTACAGACATTCATAAATGGGAACGTTTGTAGAATAGAAGAATTGAAATAGTAAGACAAGTCACTAACATGGAACTGATAACAAGAACCAGCCAAGTGTTAGTGGAACAAGATATTAGAGTAACTAGCTGACAATGGATAAGACACACATTGAGCAAACCTGTTGATAGCATTATAAGGCAGCCCTTATTCTGGAATCTCCAGGTAAAGAGAAGCAGAGGTAGTCCAACAAACACATGGAGAAGACAACTGGAGACTGAAGTAAAAATAATGAGGAAGATGTGGACAGAACAGGTGCTGATGTCACATGACAGGAAGTCTTGGCTTGTGTTTGTTGAAGGCTTTTACTCCTTGGGGGGTTAAAGGTCATTGATAACTAAACTTAACAGCTACTGCTGACACTAATCACAACAGTACAACCAAACTTATTGCCATCACTGGTGTCAATACCATGTCGAGGTATGGCAGCTTGCATACCCTGATTACCCCCAGAGCTATGCCAGCAGGAATTTTACTCCTGGAAGGTTCTACCAAGCTGGACAGGTTTGCACGGGCAGGGGTGGTCCTCCAGGTTGGGGGTTTTAGAATAGGGCTGACACCCCTGTCTATGTAAAAAGAAATGAAGTTATGGAAATGACAACAAATGACAGATCTGGGGCACTGTGCAACGGATGGCCACTGACTGAGCAAAGTGGAATCAATTTGTTGTTGCCCTACAAAATGCCACCAGGCGTGATGGCCACTTACTGCTTTGACGGTTGGCGGCTAAGGATCAAGAAAGATAACCAAACTAAATGGTTTCACACTGATAACAAAACTAAACTTAACTCAGCTATTGCTGACACTAATCACAACACTGCAGCCAAGTTAAATGGCTTCACACTGAAAACAAACCAAACTAAATTAAACTTAACTCGGCTACTGCTTACATTAATCACAACACTGCAGCCAAGCTAAATGGCTTCACACTGAAAACAAACTAAATTAAACTTAACTTAGCTCAGCTACTGATAACACTAATCAAAAAGACTACAGCCAAGCAAAATGACTTCACACTGATAAGAAACTTAACTCAGCTACTGCTCATACTTACCACATCACTACAGCTAAGCAAACTGGCTTCCTACTTTGTGACTTTAATATTTATTTCATATAACAGGGAGCCGCGCTAGCGTAGTGGTTACAACACCGCTCTGGCGACCGGGTGATCCAGGATCAAACCCGGGCGACGGCATTTGGACTGGATTAACTCGAGACCTGGTGAGAACATTTGAAGGAGTGTCGTCGACCAGGGATTGGCGGCTCCTGAGCCGACCCAGCTCTAATGGGTACCTCCGAAATCGGCGAGTATTTGCCTGAATGGCGAGGGACACCTGTCTCTGTACAAGAAAAAAGGGATACTCACGTAAAATCAATGTCAGGTTAGACATTAATAATAACCTGAGATTTCGCCTCGAGTATTAGCGGGCGTACGAAAAAAAAAAAAAAAAAAAAAAAAATTTCATATAACAAAGAACATTGAATGATGCATCTCTGTGTAGCAGTATCTTATTACACCAAGATGTTACTGATTGTGTTCAGCTTTTTCATATATCACTAATTTTTCTTTGCAGACTGCTGGAGATGGACAAGAAGTTCAGATTCCTGGATCAGAAAATAAAACAGGAAATAAAAACAGATTTTGAAGTGAGTTTTCTTATTAATTCTTGATCAGAATACTAATACAGCAAAAACTATTGACAGAAATGTAGTAAAACATTTAATATGTAACAGTTATTTACAGTTAGGTTTTTTGTTTTGTTTTTATATATATGTATGTATGTATGTATATATGATAATTGGTAGTTTGGGACATGTGCATGCAAAGTGTGTGAGTGGATTAATGTCGCTGGGGTTGTAGAAATTTGTAGCCACTTTTATGTAAATATGTCAGCATTAGGTTAATTATAGGTTCTTACATAATATGGAAACTTCAATGTAAAAATCACCCATTTTAAATTGCTGGAGATGTATTTTGTCAACTTGAATATGTTCAAAGGAAGTAACCTCTTTTTCTTCTACTTTGTACACTTTCAGAAGTCAACTTGAATATGTTCAAAGAAAGCAGTAGCCAGCTTGAGGTTGTTGATTACTCTGTAGAGTTTTTACAGAAATGGTATTGATGAGGGCCATATTCAGGGCCTTTTAGAGGTCAAGAGAGGCTTGGGCCAGTTACCTTATTGGAGCCCTCCCCCACTAGATTTAAAAAATGCCAAACAAACGTTATTAAAGCTGATTTAAAAAATCAGATTTCCCTAAATATAAGTTTTAAATGTTTCATATTTAAAAAATAGTTATAGAACACAAGAACAAAATATTGATTACCGTAAAATCTCGCGTATAATATGCACTCGTGTATAATACGCATGCTTGATTTAGCCCAAAATTTTCTGGTAAAAAGGAAATTCGTGCATAATACGCACCATAATTTTTCAAGATTTTATTTTATGAAACATTTCTTTAAAAACTGAAAGAAGATGGAAGATGCTGCGTGATAGTAGTTCTTCGACTTACTGAAAGACCATGTTGCTTCATAAAACGAACTGCTCATCCATATGACGCTTTAAATGCTGTTGTGGCTGTATGAGATTTTTTAAGTTCCAGAGCTTTAAGTCGGATTTCAATGTATGAAACACCGATGCCTTGTTGCCTTCTATCCCCTACATACTCCAATGATGTTTTTTTCTAGGTCTGGAAGATCTGGTGGTGACCCACGTTTCGCCTTTTTCTTACTAGGAGCACTTGCAGCGCCTCTTTGTTTTTTTTCGCCATAATCGAATGTTGCACTCGTTAATGGGAAAATGTCGACTTGCTGCCCGATTGCCGTAAGATTCTGCATCTTTTACCACTAAAAGCTTTTCTTCTGCAGTACAACATTTTCTCGAATTCATTTTTAGCTCTCAAAATACTCAAATGACAAACTTCACAACCAAGCTTAATATCAAAACAGATTGAAGACCAAGAGTGCGAAATGCGTTTTGCAACAATGTCTGATACATAAGAAAACACATGGCACATTCAATTTTGCGCCATTTTCACTGTCAAATTGTGACAAAAACTTGACAGACTTTCCAATGTAGATTACTTTCGATATCGAAAATTACGTATTTTTTAGTACTCGCTTATAATACGCACCCGAGTTTTAGCGGGCAAAAATGAGTAAAAATTGTGCGTATTATACGTGAGATTTTACGGTAGTTAATATTCAAAGTAGAAAAGTTTAATACACATGATATTAAAATGCATTAGTTTAACAAAATTGAATATCAACAAATATGGCTATGTAGTTAGATACTGCTCCAATACAAATGTTACTTTTTATTTTAAAAAAACCTTTCTAGCTTTTTTATGCACAAATGAATCAATTACACTGGTATACACACATTTTGGTGCCTTAAATTTTATAGCTGTTCTTGGGTAATTTTGGGTTGCTGATTCCAAAAATGTAATCAGATTTTTTCTATCAGCTCTAGTTTTTGAGATAACTAAGAATGACCATCACCCGTGTGTTACCGGGGCCCGAAAGGGGAGCAAAGAATAGTAACACTGCACCCTACCACGCATGTCGTAAAAAGCGACTAAGGAGGGTATGGGCATGGGGCTGTTTACCCCATCCCGTAAAAACTTCGCACAGTGGGGTGATCACCTGCTTGCCAACCAATCTGATTACGGAAACAATGATAGATTGTTTAGTCTGTTTTTGTTCCACAAAGACGCCACTAGGCGTGGTGGAAACAGCGATAGATTGATCAATTTGTTGTTGCCCTAAGACGCCACTAGGCGTACTGGCCACATACTGCTTTGCCGGTTGATGGCTAAGGATGAAAGAAGAAGAAGAAGAAGAATGACTATATTAGTAGGGCAATTGTTATGTACAATCCTAGAGTTAGGTGCTATCAGTGGCATTTTGTCTTTAGTTTGCATTCATATTATATGTAATTACTGTGCATATATTACCAAAAATGTAATAAAACTTTATCACTAGCACTTGTTTAGTCAACACGCAAAAAGGATCTTTTCGAGGACTTCCTGGAATGTGATATGCCCGGACAGTCACGCTTAAGGGTCCAACAGTAATCTGCCATCATGTGGGCATCCCAAAGTCCCTGGTATCTCTCTTCCATTGTTTTTATATCTTGGTGAAATCTTTAACCTTGCTCCTCACTAAAGTCGCCAAGATTCTCCGGAAATAAATGTAAATGGTTATGGAGGTAGTGCAATTTTATGCTCATGTTGCATCCAAGTTGACAAAAACTCGACAGCATGTTTCCAACTAATTCAGAATAATTGTCTGCTTTAAAGTTACCCAGAAAGTTTTTCACAACTAAAACAAATGATGACCAGGCTGTTCATGGAATCAATAAAATTTGGAAAGTTTATTAACTTTCTAATTTGAGGTCCATCAAAAATTCCAGCTTTAAGTTTGTCTAAGCTCAATTCTGGAAACTTTCTGCATAAGTAATTAAAACAGGTACCATCTTTGTTCAGTGCCTTAACAAATTGCTTCATCAAGCCAAGCTTTATATGTAATGGTGGCAGTAGAACTCTTTTTCGATCAATGAGAGGCTTATTGACAATATTTTGTTCTCCAACTTTAAATTCATCCCTCAACGGCCACTGTTTCTTTGTCCAGTGCATATCTTTTGCCCTGCTATCCCACAAACATATAAAGCATGGATATTTGGTGAATCCCATTTGCCGGCCAAGCAAGAAGTTCATCATTTTAAGATCTACACAAACCATCCAGTTATGTTCTAAATACTTCAATTTTTCCTGAACTTTGCTTATTGTAGCATACTCCTCCTTCATTGTAGTAGAATGAGCAATTGGAATTGAGCCATATTTGTTACCATTGTGTAAGAGAACACCCTTCAAACTTCTTTTAGAGCTGTCAATGAAAAGTCGCCACTCATCTGGTGTATAACTTACACCATTTTGTTAACAAGACCTCCTACATTAGTACAAAAAAACAAGGTTGTTTTCTTTACAAAAGAATGGAATAAAACCTTGCTCTCTGCTGCGATAAAATGTAACCTTTGTTTCAGCAGTCAGTAATTTTTTTTCTTTCAATCTTGAAGCCAAAAGTTCTGAAGATTCCTTGGAGAGATATAGATCTCGGATTAGATCATTTAGTTCAAGCTGGTCGAAGCGTTGAGCATCTGAAAAAATCATCTTCGAAATCACTATCACTGTCACATTCGTTCCACATGCCACTGCTGTCTCATCTTCTAGCAGGGAATCCGAAATCTGACAAAGTTGGAATTGGTATGTCATCTCTGTGTGGAACAGGTTGCCTAGTAGAATCTAAATCTGGATATTTCCCCTTTTTGTGATTTTTTCCATTAATTCCCTTAATATTCACAACACAGAAATAACAGTCATCATAGTGGTTCTTAGGCTCTCTCCAAACCATTGGAATTCCAAATTTTAAACATTTTCTTTTCCCACAAGTCCACTGTTGCAGGTGTTCAACACATCTTTGCAAACAATATGAGGAGCCCAAGACTTGTCCTGGTCACCTAGTTTTACTTTAAAGTAAGCAAAGTATGCCTTTTTCACAAAAACAGTAATATGCTTCCTATGTTCTTCTTTGAAAGTGTACTCTCCACAAATATAACAAAATAAATGCGGTGAAAGAAAACATGCTCTTCTTGAAGATGATGCCATTCTCTGTTAGAAGTGTAATAAAATAAGTAGCATACTAACATGCATGCAGTGGCTTAAAATCTAAAAAAGGCAATTCTGGGAAGATTCTTGGAAAACTGAAACTGAGAGTAAACAAGCAGTTTTCTTTTGTAAATGACTAGAGAGCAATAGTTTTTTTTTACATAGCCTTATATAGAAAATATTGTAATAATACAAAAATGTCTGTATCTCAAAAACTAGAGCTGCTACAGACAAGTAAATGTGATATCTGGATTGAGCAGGCCTCATTTATGTACAATCAAGAGTAAAATGTTTGGCACCAAAAAAAAAATTTTTTTTTGTAGGGCTGTGTTATCGTTGAAAAATTTAGTTTCTTTGAAATATCATGGTTGGTGTTTAGGGTAGCAAGGCCATTCAAATGATCTTGTCCCATAGTTGAATAATAGTAGGTTTTTATTTCTTTCAGCACACTAAAAGTGCATTCGCTTGAAGTCACTGACTCTATCGATATCTTAGGGCAGAAGTTAGTCATAGGGAAACAGAAAACTCTTAGTCATTTATTAGAAACCTCTGTCTACTAGAGAGCATTCACCTTCTCTTCTTATCTTTATCTCGACAAGATATCTTCCTTTCTTAGCGAGCCAATTTCTAGAGACCTTCTCGACAACATTCCATAAGCCATCCTCATCATACTGTAGTGGTACAGCAATTGGTACCCCACCCAATATAACTGTATGACACCAACCTACATAGATGGAAATGTTCATTGATGTTGAGAAGCCAAAATACTGCCATAAGATTATCACTGTCATCATAGAAGTCTCTAGGATAAAAAAGAAAGACTACCAAACCTCACCCCAACTAAAAAAAATTTGACCCAGGAGATGACTGATGACAAATAGAACCCCATGGAATGTACGTAATTTTATACAGATGGATCTGTAGATGGGTATTAAAGAATAGAGGAGTTGACCTCTTTATTTGATTAAACAATGTGAGGATCATCTGTACCAACCAACTTCAAGGCAGAATCTATCATACTGCTGCAAGTTCTGAGAATACTTGTCAGATCAGAATAACAACCACTATCTGAGATGGTGATCTTTAGCAACTGCAGATCACTACTGGCCTCAGTACAGAACACCAGAAATAGAACATGGTGCATGAGATCAGATCTAAGATTAACATCATCTAAAGATCATCACCGTTTGTCGTGGTTGAGTTAAAGTGGTAGAGTATTTGTCGAGTTGGACAACAGTAGTGAAATCGACAAGGGATAGTGGACTAACAGAGTTATAGATTACACTTTAGATAAGGTGTAAATAGGAGATGGACTTGAGACAACCTGGAAGAAGATTTATTCAAATGATCTCTCTCTCCAGGCCTCAACTCACTTTTATTGTCTAAGCATCTCCTGCTCTCAACTCTTTTCTCTTATCATACATAGAGATTATAGTAAAGAGCTAAAAATACAAATATGGATGGAAAGGTCGTGAACAGCGCATTAATAAATGTGTAAAATTTATTAAAGAAGAAAAAGCATGGAATTAATGCATATCATCACAACAACATAAAATTACATCAATACTCAAAATATTCATCAATAATCATATACACCAAAAACCACACACACAGATCACCATTCATAAAACCTGTAGAACACAGAGAGATGAAATAACTGAGTGTCAGCCCGTCCGTTTTCGGGACCAGATGAAATAGTCCGGACAGTGTGTTACTTGTAGATCCTTCGTGAGGGACTATGCCTACAAAACTGTCCTTGTTGGTACTATCATTGGTGATTCCTCCCTACTGGCGCGAGGTGGGCTGGGGGAACGCTGTTTATCTCCTGCTGACCAACTGAATGAACTTAGCGACAGCCTGTCCGCTTTCGGGGACCAATGGAATAGCTCCAGTAAGTGGTTTCTTCGTATATATCCGCCATCGGTGATGGAATTAACCTGAATAAAATCACTGTATAGGCGCTATCGTTGGTGTCTTCCCCCTACTGGCGCGAGTGGGGCTGGAACTCTGTCCATAGATGGCTGCTCCTACGTGCGAAGTTCTACATAGACCCAGAAATAAACCATGGGACGAAGTCACTTGAGGACAATTGATCCCAAGGCATGCTTATCCGGCGCTAGAATTGGCTTTAAATCCGGTTTTGGCTGGTTGACTGTGGCTTGGCTGAGTGCCCCGTTTAGGCACAAAAAAGGCGGGTGATATGGAATTCTGCTATAGGCATGCTGGGCGGTTTTGAGATTTTGGAAGCCGCAATGCCCTGACTGGTAATCCAATAGGCGAGTAGGAAACTACTACTGCCATAGACGTTTCAGATTGTTGCGTTGGCTCATTTCACAATGCGTGAGCTGAACTCCCGTGAGAGGGAAATGGCGTTGACAAAAGGTTGTTGTTCCAGGTATGGCTGTGACACTCGTGGGGCTAGATATCCTCAGAATCCCTCTAGATCGAAGAGACGGTGACATTCTTCGTCTGACTGGAAACTAGACTAGCAATTCGGTAAGATAGCCCCCTTTTTTAAAGTGCGTGAAACACGAACTAAATGACAGTAATTTATCTTTTCCATCAATGTCCATTACATGTCCTAGAACATCCTATAATCATAATACAAATTTGTTTCCAACTTCTGTCAGTACTTAGCTATTGGGAGGATTGGTTACTATCATTCAAATGAACACCCTCCCTTGGTACAAATGCAAGCTAGTAACTGACTGTCTGTAGCTTCTTATCTCAGATTAAAGAGCTACTCCTGAAAAAATTAACCCTTAAAAAAAATTTTCTGACTTTTACAACAATAGTCGTCAGATTTGTCAACCAAAAACTCAGCAGTGGTACCATCAACCTTTACCAGCTGTCTCATGTGTAGCATGAACAATAAATGTAACTTAATATTTATGATTGCTGTGGAGTAAAACGCTGTTCAGACTTCCTGCCAAAAGAAATAGTTCGTTTTGTCTAGGGATATCGATTCCTATAATCTGCCGAACACTAAACTCTAAGAATCAAGATAGAATCTTGTGAGAGATTCATCCTCGGATCGAGCACATATTAAGTGTCGTACTAGATGGGTTCTAGAATCCCGGACGAGCCCCCAATTGTCGTGGTTGAGTTAAAGTGGTAGAGTATTTGTCGAGTTGGACAACAGTAGTGAAATCGACAAGGGATAGTGGACTAACAGAGTTATAGATTACACTTTAGATAAGGTGTAAATAGGAGATGGACTTGAGACAACCTGGAAGAAGATTTATTCAAATGATCTCTCTCTCCAGGCCTCAACTCACTTTTATTGTCTAAGCATCTCCTGCTCTCAACTCTTTTCTCTTATCATACATAGAGATTATAGTAAAGAGCTAAAAATACAAATATGGATGGAAAGGTCGTGAACAGCGCATTAATAAATGTGTAAAATTTATTAAAGAAGAAAAAGCATGGAATTAATGCATATCATCACAACAACATAAAATTACATCAATACTCAAAATATTCATCAATAATCATATTCACCAAAAACCACACACACAGATCACCATTCATAAAACCTGTAGAACACAGAGAGATGAAATAACTGAGTGTCAGCCCGTCCGTTTTCGGGACCAGATGAAATAGTCCGGACAGTGTGTTACTTGTAGATCCTTCGTGAGGGACTATGCCTACAAAACTGTCCTTGTTGGTACTATCATTGGTGATTCCTCCCTACTGGCGCGAGGTGGGCTGGAAGACTCTAGTTACCTTCTGTTTACCAAAATGAATAAACTGCGATTCAGTCCGTCCGCTTTCGGGACCAGATGAAATAGTCCGGACAGTGTGTTACTTGTAGATCCTTCGTGAGGGACTATGCCTACAAAACTGTCCTTGTTGGTACTATCATTGGTGATTCCTCCCTACTGGCGTGAGGTGGGCTGGGGGACGCTGTTTATCTCCTGCTGACCAACTGAATGAACTTAGCGACAGCCTGTCCGCTTTCGGGGACCAATGGAATAGCTCCAGTAAGTGGTTTCTTCGTATATATCCGCCATCGGTGATGGAATTAACCTGAATAAAATCACTGTATAGGCGCTATCGTTGGTGTCTTCCCCCTACTGGCGCGAGTGGGGCTGGAACTCTGTCCATAGATGGCTGCTCCTACGTGCGAAGTTCTACATAGACCCAGAAATAAACCATGGGACGAAGTCACTTGAGGACAATTGATCCCAAGGCATGCTTATCCGGCGCTAGAATTGGCTTTAAATCCGGTTTTGGCTGGTTGACTGTGGCTTGGCTGAGTGCCCCGTTTAGGCACAAAAAAGGCGGGTGATATGGAATTCTGCTATAGGCATGCTGGGCGGTTTTGAGATTTTGGAAGCCGCAATGCCCTGACTGGTAATCCAATAGGCGAGTAGGAAACTACTACTGCCATAGACGTTTCAGATTGTTGCGTTGGCTCATTTCACAATGCGTGAGCTGAACTCCCGTGAGAGGGAAATGGCGTTGACAAAAGGTTGTTGTTCCAGGTATGGCTGTGACACTCGTGGGGCTAGATATCCTCAGAATCCCTCTAGATCGAAGAGATGGTGACATTCTTCGTCTGACTGGAAACTAGACTAGCAATTCGGTATCCCCCTGAAACTGAGACCGAAAAGAGACACCCTTTTACATCAAGCAAATAATAAATCACACTAACTTTATACAGAAAGTTTCGCTCCACTATGGGATTAAATTTATTGTAGTTATTGCTATGATAGTTTAGGGCTGTCTTTAACCATGTCTCCTGTTCCTTAAAAATATCCATTATCAACACGCGCCCGCATAGACTTAATATCTTTTGCACACCCAGGTACCTGTCAGTAACTGTTCTGACAGCAACAATCTACTCCTCTTCTCCCAATCTCAATATACAGGAAACCTAACCAGTAGTTACAGTTAAATGGATATGCTTATTCATCTTACAACATTAAATGAATTTACATAAACAGATTACAGCATGTGACATTACAAAATAAGTAATATGTCCCTTTGGGAAAATATATTAATATTCCACACAATGAGTACAAAGAGAATGCAATGTTCTTGCTATAATAATACAATTGTGGCTGAATCATAAGATATAATTATATCTATGCCTGGTGACTGCTTTCCGTGAAAGTTATAGACTAGTGCCTAGCCACACAAGTAAGCATAAAATGATTCTCCCTTGCCACTAAAAATATCTATCAAAAAGGAATAAGTGACTATTTCCTATAATCCAGAGTTATTACCTGCATCTCACTATTCAGTTTTAAAGTGAACAATCCACACCTGACATTATCTTACAGAAATGACAGTTAATTTTGCTGACTCTTAACCCAATGGTAAGCATTCGTGGACTGATTCTACGCCTAATATCTGTTATTGTAAGTTTAACATTTAACCCATGATAAACCGTAACAGTGTAAGCACCACTTAATAGGCCGTAGACAGCGCTACCTTATCACTGAATAAATTACTAGGAGAAGTCCTCAGAAATGAATTCACTTCCCTAACAGATATATATAAAAGCTAACATGAATCTAATATAATAATTATAAGATATGTTTACTCACCCCGAGAAAATGCCAAGAAATAGGCCAAAAACATTTAGTTCTGTGTTAATGTTTGCCTTATTTCCATAATGGTCTATCTCGGGCCAGGAATCTTCTACGAGTGTGTTTGACGTAGTAAAATTTCAAATCTTATAGCTTACAAAGGACGCTCCCCCCGGACACCTGCCTAACCTGACTCCACAGATGTATTGGCGTAATGCGTAATACCGGGTAATACACAGGTCTTCAGAAGCAACAACTTTGCGAAAATTCCCCCAGAGAGACAATCATAATATATGTGCTCTTTGCTCATCTAAGGGCAAACAACAAAGGCTAGCAGCGGGTTTATCTCCCCCTGTTTCAAGGATGCATAATATTATGATCACTAGCAGCGTTCTGACGGCCAAACACCGGGACCCTTTCGCTCGTTCAAACACTTTACGCGTAAGAGAAATTCTTCATATCAGGCCAGCGCCAGGTGCGTTTGATGTAATATTACCGCTGCACTGACCGTTTCTGACCAGTGGGGGATTTCCACTGAAAGCCTGAACGTAAACACCTCGGGTGGGGTTTGAGAAGGAGAAAATGAAAGAAAATGAGAATACAAATGATTAGGAAAACAAAACATTAAAATGGCAAAATAAATTTCTGTCTACGTGACACCGTTGCTCTCCTGTAGTAACCCTTCTGGTCTGAAATCACAGGTACCGTGAGAGCTGATGCTTTATGTAGTGGAGCAAGTCGGTCATCGACTACCGTATCAAGATTCCAAAACCATCATCCACAACCAGTACAACTACTAATGGAAGAATGAAGGGGATATAGATGATAGATCTAACCCAATACTGCAGCTTCTTACACACCAGCAGACAGTTCTTTTCTGTCTCCCAACTGGCCACTACAGATTACTAGTCCACTTCTGTCTCCCAACTGGCCACTACAGATTACTAGTCCACTTCTGTCTTCCAACTGGCCACTACAGATTACAAGTCCACTTCTGTCACGCCATAATGTCTCATACTAATGAATATCAATGTAGAACTGAAATCAAGTTACCTGAACACATTCTCCACAACTGTCCAGTCCATGATGTCAATGTAGAAATCAAGTTCCCTGAACACATTCTCCACAACTGTTCAGTCCATGATGTCAATGTAGAACTGAAATCAAGTTCCCTGAACACATTCTCCACAACTGTCCAGTCCATGATGTCAATGTAGAAATCAAGTTCCCTGAACACATTCTCCACAACTGTTCAGTCCATGATGTCAATGTAGAACTGAAATCAAGTTCCCTGAACACATTCTCCACAACTGTCCAGTCCATGATGTCAATGTAGAACTGAAATCAAGTTACCTGAACACAGTCTCCACAACTGCCCAGTCCATGATGACTATGATGCCAGACCTGGTATGAGGGTGCTGAGCTCAGACAAAAACTATGGGGCTGCAGTACAGGACTGTAAAAGACTGGAATTCATCCTAGTGACAGGCCTTCAGATTTGGCATGACTAAAAACTAAACTCGGTAGGAGAATGTTAACATAATTGACAAGCTTCACTTTCATTTTTTTTTTCTTTTTTTTTTCGTACGCCCGCTAATACTCGAGGCGAAATCTCAGGTTATTATTTTTAATGTCTAACCTGACATTGATTTTTACGTGAGTATCCTATTTTCTTGTACAGAGACAAGTGTCCCTCGCCATTCAGGCAGATACTTGCCGTTTTCGGAGGTACCCATTAGAGCTGAGTCAGCTCAGGAGCCACCAGTCCCTGGTCAATGACACTCCTTCAAATGTCCTCGCTAGGTCTCGAGTTAATCCAGTCCAAATCCCGGTCGACGAAAAGTCCTCAAATGCCGTGGCCCGGGTTTGATCCTGAATCACCCGGTCACCAGAGCGGTGTTGTAACCACTACGCTAGCGCAGCTCCTTTCACTTTCATGACTTTTGTGTTTCCTTCAGATGGAACTTGTTGTAAAAAATCATATACTTACCACATGGATATAAGCTATCATAACTAAGATGAGGAGTCAGTTAATGTTACTTAATAAATTTACATTATGGTTATCAGATTGTGGCCATGTTTAAAATTGAAATGGTTTGTCTTAAACTTGAGTGTACAATATTTTGTTGCCAGGTAAACACAGTGAAGACAGAGAGAAAAGATGAGAAGGAAGATGATGTTTCTCCAGTGAGGGAGGATAAGAAGATCAGTTTGACATTTGTTTGTCCTTCTGGAGACAGTTTATTTGGTAAGATCAGTTTGACATTTGTTTGTCCTTCTGGGGACAGTTTACTTGGTAAGATCAGTTTGACATTTGTTTGTCCTTCTGGGGACAGTTTAATTGGTAAGATCAGTTTGACATTTGTTTATCCTTCTGGTGACAGTTTACTTGGCAAGATCAGTTTCACATTTGTTTGTCCTACTTGGGACAGTTTACTTGGTAAGATCAGTTTCACATTTGCTTGGGACAGTTTACTTGGTAAGATCAGTTTCACATTTGCTTGGGACAGTTTACTTGGTAAGATCAGTTTCACATTTGCTTGGGACAGTTTATTTGGTAAGATCAGTTTCACATTTGTTTGGGACAGTTTACTTGGTAAGATCAGTTTCACATTTGTTTGGGGCAGTTTACTTGGAAAGATCAGTTTCACATTTGTTTGTCCTACTGGTGACAGTTTACTTGGTAAGATCAGTTTCACATTTGTTTGTCCTACTGGGGAAAGATTACTTGGTAATATTTCACTGCTTTTTTTTTTTTTTTTAACAAATGCAGTCTATTCTCAAAATGCTGTCACTTGAAACTAAAATATAACATACTATATATTGTTGATACACACTTATTTAACCCTTTCCAGTCCAATTTGCCTAAAATCTTACCAGCCAATTTACCTAAAAGGGCCCGGCAACAGGTTGCTTCTCTTCTCCATGTGTTTTTTTCATCTACCTCTGCCACTCTTTCCCTGTGGATACTAGAACAAGGACTGCCTCAATGTGTGTCCTATCCATCACCAGCATCTTCTTCTCAACTCTTGTTCCACTGGCACTTGTCTGGTTCTTGTCAGCAATTCCACATTTGTGACTTTGTCATACCATTTGAGTCCTTCTATTATAAAAGTCTGTAGCTTTTTGGTTGTTGTTTTTATTGTTCTCCATGTCTCATAGCCATACAATAGGACTGACTTGACATTTAAGTTGAAGATTCTTATTTTAATGTTGGACCTGATTTCTCTTGACCTCCATATGTTTCCCAATGTAATGAAAAGCACCTCTTGCTTTTTGTATTCTTATTTTGATATCATTGTCTGTCCCTCCAACTTTGTCTATATTACCAAGTAATGTGTATGATTCTACATCTTTTAGTGGTGTTTCAAGTACCTTATCTTAATTAATACTAAACAGGGCAAAGTTATCTTTCCTGCATATGATGTTATATAACTTTGTAAGAACTTAACTAAATTAGGGTGGCATATAATCTGCACTCATGAAATATTTGAAAAATCTGTGATTGAATGAATATGAACTAAGCGTGTTTTTTTAGGTCATGTGGAAGATTATTCCACAGATGAGCAGCAGAAAAACGAAACTTTTCTTGATTAAGTCGAGCCTAGGCTTGGGCATGTGTAATTTATTTAAGCGCTGACTGTGCCTTCCGCTGTATTTGAAAATAGGCCACAGATATATTGGAGCATTCTGTGATAAGATTTTGTGAATAAATTTGGCTTTGTTGAAGAGAAAGCACTTTCTTATTTGTTATATGTTAAGAGTTAAGATATGTATAGGGGTCTACACACTGTGTGAGGTTTTTGTCTGAAACTAGGAGCACTGCAAGTTTTTGTAATGAATAGAGTCTTTTAAAATTGTCATTAGTGCAACATGATGATGTAAATAATCAAATACTGAATGTATATAGTGGCAGCTATTTTTTATTCCAGCAATCTTGCCAATCATAATAGTCCTAACTGATTGTAGAAATACATTAGAGAATAGGCCAGTATGTATGTCATCTTTAAAATGTATTATGTACTGTAATCATCGCCCAGGTTGTGAGGAATGTAAACCCGAGTATACTGGAGATTGCCATAAACCTGAACTTGTCACCCCTAATGCTAATATTGAGGTAGGATGTTGTATATCCAGTTGTTGAAACAAACTATACCAATCATAAACCTGAACTTGATGAAATTAGATACCTGCTGCTATTTCATAAAGTAACAACTTTGCTTTGTTGCAGATTTTATTGTCTCAGTATTTACGAGGAACTCTGCCTAAGCTGGTCCCAAGTCTGGCTGAAAAAGGAGGAGGGTGGCCTGCATAGAGGTCTTAAGGAGGCAGCCCATCCATCATGCAAAGGCACAACAGGCCAATCACCTGTTTACTTTAAATCATGATTACAAGTAATACAAGAGAGAAAAATGGACATTCTAAAGGTGACGAACTGGAGCAGACTACGGAATACAACTTATGGAACTTGGAACACAAGAAGTATAAATGGAAAAGAAGAGGAGCTGGTGGAAGAGATGAGGAAAGCAAAACTAGAAATCCAGGCTGTAATAGAAATGAAAAAGGGACAAAGAGTCATGGATCTTGATGGTAGCATGCAGCTCTACAGTGGTGTACCCACATCTGAAAGAGCTAAAGGGGGCGTGGGTTGCATTGGGGCCAAAAACCAGAAAATAGTATCAAGGGATGGAACTTTGTCTTGGAGCGCATTATGGTTGTAAAACTAAAAGAAAGAGAAACCATCGTCAACCTGATCATAGTGTACGGGTCAAATGAGGATGAGAGAGCAAAGGTCAAGGAGGAATTCTTCGAGCTGCTTCAAAGGACAGTGGATGACTGCCTAGATGAAATTATCATGCTCGGAGATTTAAATGCCAGAATTGAAAATGACCATGCTAGATGGGGTGGAGTTATCGGAAGATATGGAGAAGATACTCTCAATGACAATGGAAAGCGACTCCTAAGATTCTGCAGTGAGCAGAATCTGATCATTACCAACACAAAGTTCCCTCATAAGCACATACATGCATACACTAGGTGTGAACCAACAAAGAATGAGAAGTCAGTGATCGACTATGCCATTATTAGGAGGAGCTCATTCAAATATGTCCGGGATGCTAGAGTCTTGAGGGGGCCAGAGATTGGAAGTGATCACTACCTGCTTACAATCAAAAGAACAACTGAAAGAGTTGCTCAGCCTAGGAACTGCCCAGCATCACGCAAGAAACCAAGTAAACGAATGGAAGAAATGAGCATTAAGACCTACAAGCTGAGAGAGCCAGAAATTAAGACCAGATATCAGGGGCTTATTGCTACAGCGGTGAGAAACACAGAAGAACAACCTGATGACTTGGAAACCCTGTGGCTTAAATTCAAAGACATCATAAAGACAGCTGCTGCAGAAGCATGTGGTGAAGTCCGACTTGGGAACAAGAGAAAGAGGACACCTTGGTGGACAGAGGAAGTCAAAGAGAAAATAAGAGAGAAGAAAATGGCATGGAAACAATACTTAGGAGTTAAAAACACAGCAGGAAAATAGAGAAATATAGAGAATATGTGATACTCAAAACAGAAGCAAAGAACAAGGTGCTAGCAGCAAAACAGAAGTCCTGGGAAGAATTTGGAGAAAAGCTAGAAAAAGATGCGCAAGAAAACCAGAAATTGTTCTATAAGACCCTAAAGAACACGAGGAAAGAAAAACAATGCCCTCTCAAATTTATAAAGGACAAGCAAGGCAAATTGCTTACTGCCCCAAAGGAAGTAATGGAAAGATGGAAATAATATTTCTCAGAGCTCCTTGATGGCGAGCAAGGTCAAGCATCAGAAATGATAACCACTAGCACAGAAGATGAAACAAATGGTGATGAAGATGACATAAAGATGGAAGAACTGAAGGCAGCACTGGAGAAAATTAAGATGGGCAAAGCAGCAGGGCATGATGGTATAATACCAGAAATGGTTAAGTACATGGGAGCATCAGGCGACCTATTACTCTTAAGTGTCCTACAGGCAGCATGGTGCAACAAGACCATACCAAAGGATTGGGAGATCGCCATCATAACACCAATTTTCAAAAAGGGTGACAATTGACAATGTGGAAACCATAGAGGCATATCCCTTCTCAGTGTCCCTGGTAAAATCTACTCTAGAATCCTAGAGCAGAGACTCCGACGCCTAGCTGAGCCACAGTTGGATGAGGTCCAGTGCAGATTCCGAGCAAACTGAAGTACTCAAGACCTAATCTTCACACTCAGACAGCTGAGTGAAAAGGCCCTTGAGTATAAGAGTGAGATCCATCTTTGTTTCATAGATCTGGAAAAGGCGTTTGACAGGGTCCCCTGGAGCAAAATCTTTGGGACTGTTTGGCAAGGAAGAATATTCCAGCACCTCTGATTCATGCTATACAGAGCTTCTACAAGTCTTGCAGAAATTATGTGAGGACCGCAAACCATAAGTCAGAAGAGTTCAGGACCACCACTGGTGTAAGACAAGGTGATATCCTGTCACCTTATCTTTTCATACTCCTCATGAACGATGTTATCAAGTCATGTAAGGAGAGAACAAGAAAGTATTCAGTGGGGGTACTGGAAGATAAGACATGTATGTATTTCAGAGCTGGCATTTGCTGATGATGTTGCCCTGATTGCTAAATCAGAGGCACATCTCCAATCCAACTTGCAAGTCTGGAAGGAAGAGCTGGAGAAGAGAGGGATTGTCATAAGTAGCTCTAAAACAAAATCCATGGTGATATCACAAGAAGAAAGAAGACATCAGATTAAGCTGGGAGAACAGGTCCTGGAGCAGGTCGACAACTTTAAATATCTCGGAGCTATTATAGACCAAAAGGGAGGCATCAAAGAAGAGTTGGCCACTCAAAAAGCAGCAGCTGGGAGACTTTTTCAGGCCATAAATTGAGGATTCCTCAGCAAGAGAGAGGTTGGTAAGAAAATGAAGATGGCTGTATACCTCTCCACCTATGTCCCAGTCTTGACATATGGATGCAAGTCATGGGCAATGACTACAACCCACAAAAGCCAGATCCAAACCTCAGAAACGAGGTATCTGAGGAAGGTGGTGTAAGTAACAAGAAGAGACATGGTCCGCAACCAGATGATACGTCAAGGCCTAAAATGCAACCCCCTGCAGACCAAGTAGAACAGTCCCAACTAAGATGGTTTGGCCATGTCTGCAGAATAGGAGAAGATCGGCTACCATGACAAGCATGGGAAACAAAGAGCCAGGGATCCAGACCCCCAGGACAACCCAGAGTCCGTTGGGAGGACAACATTAGACAATCTTTGAAGGACCGAGGACTAGAATGGAAACAGGCCAGGAGGAAGACAGCCGATAGAATAGTCTGGCGCTCTCTCTTCCAAACCTCTACACCTCACGGTAGAAGGGGAACGACTAAGTAAGTAAGTAAGACAATTCAATAACATATTTAGAAAGTACATAAAAAAACAAAATTAACAAAAAAAAAAACATTAGCAAAATTGGTCAATAAATAAAATAGTTATGAATTTTTATTTTATTTTTTGACTTATAAATGTTATCACTCCGTCTAAAAGTGAAAATGGGCCATCTTTGACATCACCAAAAGATCACAAATAACTAATATAAGTACATATAAGGTCATGTTTGTGTTAAAAACTACTTGTAATTGTAAGACATTTTAAAATGGATGGCATAAATAGGTCGATATGCTCTTTTCAAATTTAAAGAAAATCTGGTTAGTCATGTGTGTTTGCTTACAAAATCAGCTAGACACACATTTTTAAAGTGTCAATGCTCAAAATCTATGCACTGTAGACACTCAATATCTATGATATCCAATGTCATAGTCATACTAAGCAAGCCCAATTTTTTTCTAAACATGTCACATTATGTTGAACAAGGATATTATGAGTTGAAAATGACAAGAAAGCCAAAAAACCGATTTCCACAGAAACGGCGCAATTCGTCAAGATTTCTACATGTGTACACAGAACAGAATTATCCATGCATCATGTTAAAGCTTTTTTTAAGCACTTTCCAACAGTACAGAAAATAAGCACATTTACTTTGACTTGTTAAACAAAGTTTAGGCCCAAAGATGCCTTGTTTGAAGACAATGCACAATTTTTCATATTTCTTGTTACCCACAAAGACTGAAAAAATAATTAACCATTTAAGATACATTTATAAATCATACATCATGTTAACGCATTTTTACATCTCTTTACAATGGAATTCAAATAAACCATGTTTATATGACATATTCTGCTATGTGGCACCTTTTAGAAATGTCTTATTATTCCCAGTCTCATTAAGAAAGAATCCTACAGTCCGGTCTCGCAGACAACCAATCATGTGCAACTGCCATGATTGTTTACATTGAATGAGGTCACCAAACTGACTGAGTTTTTGAGCAAGTGGGGCATTAATCATGATTAAAAGTACCTAAATACTACATTCAATGTGCACGATGCTTTTCAAATGCTGCCAATGATATTAAAATCACCATCAATAAATAAATTGCCAAAACAAAAGCTAAATCGAGTGAATGACATTTTTGCTGTTAAAACCTTGAATCTTCTACCTGCACTCCCCTTGCTAATTCCCTTGGTTTTATTTTAGTTATCACAGTCGTACTTACTTCAGTATAAATTAAATGTTATCAATTTTCAAAAATATATATTAACTTATGCAGGTAGTTTCTCTCATTTGTGTGCTCAGTAGAATCAGAATGATAGTTTCTCTCATTTGTGTGCCCAGTAGAATCAGAATGATAGTTTCTCTCATTTTTGTGCTCTTTAGAATCAGAATGATAGTTTCTCTCATTTGTGTGCTCAGTAGAATCAGAATGATAGTTTCTCTCATTTGTGTGCTCAGTAGAATCAGAATGATAGTTTCTCTCATTTGTGTGCTCAGTAGAATCAGAATGATAGTTTCTCTCATTTGTGTGCTCAGTAGAATCAGAATGATAGTTTCTCTCATTTGTGTGCTCAGTAGAATCAGAATGATAGTTTCTCTCATTTGTGTGCTCAGTAGAATCAGAATGATAGTTTCTCTCATTTGTGTGCTCAGTAGAATCAGAATGATAGTTTCTCTCATTTGTGTGCTCAGTAGAATCATAATGATAGTTTCTCTCATTTGTGTGCTCAGTAGAATCAGAATGATAGTTTCTCTCATTTGTGTGCTCAGTAGAATTAGAATGATAGTTTCTCTCATTTGTGTGCCCAGTAGAATCATAATGATAGTTTCTCTCATTTGTGTGCTCAGTAGAATCTTCTCCCATTCTGCAGACATGGCCAAACCATCTTAATTGGGACTGTTCTACTTGGGTCTGCAGGGGGTAGGATTTAAGGCCTTGACGTATCGTCTGGTTGCGTACCATGTCTCTTCTTGTTACTTCAACCACCTTCCTCAGATACCTCATTTCTGAGGTTTGGATCTGGCTTTTATGGGTTGTAGTCATTGCCCATGACTCGCATCCGTATGTCAAGACTGGGACATAGGTGGAGCGATATACAGCCATCTTTGTTTTCTTACCAACCTCTCTCTTGCTGAGGAATCCTCGATTTACGGCCTGAAAAAGTCTCCCAGCTGCTGCTTTTCGAGTGGCCAACTCTTCTTTGATGCCTCCCTTTTGGTCTATAATAGCTCCGAGGTATTTAAAGTGGTCGACCTGCTCCAGGACCTGTTCTTCCAGCTTAATCTGATGTTTTCTTTCTTCTCGTGATATCACCATGGATTTTGTTTTAGAGCTGCTTATGACCATCCCTCTCTTCTCCAGCTCTTCCTTCCAGACTTGCAGGTTGGATTGGAGATGTGCCTCTGATTTAGCAATCAGGGCAGCATCATCAGCAAATGCCAGCTCCAAAATATAGACCTGTCTCATCTTCCAGTACCCCACTGAATACTTTCTTGTTCTCTCCTTACATGCCTTGATGACATCGTCCATAAGGAGTATGAAGAGGTAAGGTGATAGGATATCACCTTGTCTTACACCAGTGGTGGTCCTGAACTTTTCTGACTTATGGTTCGCTGTCCTCACATAATTTCTGCAAGACTTGTAGAAGCTCTGTATAGCATGAATCAGAGGTGCTGGAATATTCTTCCTTGCCAAACAGTCCCAAAGTTTGCTCCAGGGGACCCTGTCAAACGCCTTTTCCAGATCTATGAAACAAAGATGCATCTCACTCTTATACTCAAGGGCCTTTTCACTCAGCTGTCTGAGTGTGAAGATTAGGTCTTGAGTACTTCGATTTGCTCGGAATCCGCACTAGACCTCATCCAATTGTGGCTCAGCTAGGCGTCGGAGTCTCTGCTCTAGGATTCTAGAGTAGATTTTACCAGGGACACTGAGAAGGGATATGCCTCTATGGTTTCCACACTGTCGATTGTCACCCTTTTGGAAATTGGTGTTATGAGGGCAATCTCCCAATCCTTTGGTATTGTCTTGTTGTACCACGCTGCCTGTAAAACCCTTAAGAGTAATAGGTCGCCTGATGCTCCCATGAACTTAACCATTTCTGGTGTTATACCATCATGCCCTGCTGCTTTGCCCATCTTGATTTTCTCCAGTGCTGCTTTCAGTTCTTCCATCTTTATGTCATCTTCACCATCATTGGTTTTCTCTTCTGTGCTAGTGTTTATCATTTCTGATGCTTCACCATGCTCACCATCCAGGAGTTCTGAGAAATATTCTTTCCATCTTCCCATTACTTCCTTCGGGGCAGTAAGCAATTTGCCTTGCTTGTCCTTTATAAATTTGAGAGGGCATTGTTTTTCCTTCCTCATGTTCTTTAGGGTCTTATAGAACAATTTCTGGTTTTCTTGTGCATCTTTTTCTAGCTTTTCTCCAAATTCTTCCCAGGACTTCTGTTTTGCTGCTAGCACTTTATTCTTTGCTTCTGTTCTGAGTGTCACATATTCTCTATATTTTTCCATTTGTCCTGTTGTGTTTTTAGCTCCTAAGTATTGTTTCCATGCCATTTTCTTCTCTCTTATTTTCTCTTTGACTTCCTCTGTCCACCAAGGTGTCCTCTTTCTCTGGTTCCCAAGTCGGACTTCACCGCATGCTTCTGCAGCAGCTGTCTTTATGATATCCTTGTATTTAATCCAGAGGGTTTCCAAGTCATCAGGTGGTTCTTCTGTGTTGCTCACCGCTGCAGCAATAAGCCCCTGATATCTGGTCTTAATTTCTGGCTCTCTCAGCTTGTAGGTCCTAATGCTCATTTCTCCTGCTCGTTTACTTGGTTTCTTGCGTGATGTTGGGCAGTTCCTAGGCTGAGCAACTCTTTCAGTTGTTCTTTTGATTGTTAGCAGGTAGTGATCACTTCCAATCTCTGGCCCCCTCCAGACTCTAGCATCTCGGACATATTTGAATGAGCTCCTCCGAACAATGGCATAGTCGATCACTGACTTCTCATTCTTTGTTGGTTCACATCTAGTGTATGCATGTATGTGCTTATGGGGGAACTTTGTGTTTGTAATGATCAGATTCTGCTCACTGCAGAATCTAAGGAGTCGCTTTCCATTGTCATTGAGAGTATCTTCTCCATATCTTCCGATAACTCCACCCCATCTAGCATGATCATTTCCAACTCTGGCATTAAAATCTCCGAGCATGATAACTTCATCTAGGCAGTCATCCACTGTCCTTTGAAGCAGCTCGAAGAATTCCTCCTTGACCTCTGCTCTCTCATCCTCATTTGGCCCATACACTATGACCAGGTTGACTATGGTTTCTCCTTTCTTTTAGTTTAACAACCATGACTTGCGCTCCGAGACAAAGTTCCATCCCTTGATACTATCTTTTTGATTTTGGGCCACAATGCAACCCACGCCCCCTTTAGCTCTTTCAGACATGGGTACACCACTGTAGAGCAGCGTGTTGCCATCGAGATCCATGACTCCTTGTCCTTTTTTCTTTGTTTCCGTTATAGCCAGGATTTCTAGTTTTGCTTTCCTCATCTCTTCCACTAGCTCCTCTTCCTTCCCATTTATACTTCTTGTGTTCCAAGTTCCATAAGTCGTAGTCCGTAGTCCGTTCCAGTTCGTCGCCTTTAGAATCCGTCCGGTTTTCTCTCTTGTGTTGCTAGTAATCGTGATTTTAAAGCAAACAGGTGATTGGCCTGTTGTGCCTTTGCATGGTGGAGGGGCTGCCTCCTTACGGCCTCCATGCAGGCCGCCCTCCTCCTTTTTCATCCGGGCTTGGGACCGGCATTGGCGGAGTTGCAGATTTATTTGCAAAGATTAAATAAACAAATCTATGACTGCAAGGACATGATATTAATCTTATAAAAGTCAAATCTAGCCAAATTAACGATATTCTAACGCAATATTCCCCATCGCGAGTTAATCCAATTTCCCAGCCTCTTAGAGTTGGAAGAGAAAGACAAAATACCAGAGGATAATCTTCAAGTATATTGTGCACACCTAGATATGCTGCATTAAGAAACATCTCAGAGGTTTCAGCATCTTCTTTTGATTACTATACCAGACTGGATAATACTGTAAATCCATTCCTGGACACGTGCAGTGAGGAACTAAGAAGGGTAGAAGAGGAACTGATTTCACTACAAAATGACGTTGAGCTTAAGCCAATGTTCAAAAAAATCATATCAAGACTTTTGGTTGCAGAAAGAAATCTTTGATCGCTATTCTACAGTGTTGGGAAAGGTTAAGATGTTCTGTATTGACTGTCAAACTTCGTATTTAGTAGAGCCTGATTTCAGTGAGGTTGTCCAACTTTTTTTGAAGCAGAGAAACAGACTGCAAATTACTGAATGAGGGAATCTGAGACTCTTTCTGAGTAACTTTCAGCCTGATGTTGAGAAGCTGATATCACTACACCAGGCCCATCAATGTCACTGAAGTTAAAATGAAGTAATTATTACTAATTTACTCTTGCATACTGCTGTTTGTTATACTGGATTAATTCTTAATCTACAAGCGGCGAGTTTTTATGGTCAATAAATCTAGGCTCAGAAGATGGGAGGCCAGTTTTCAGGGTCGTGCTCTTTGAAATAAGTTTTTGTTTCATTTCATCCCAGTTAAAAGTTTTAGATGACTGGGAAGCAGAAGTATAGCCTTTTTTATTATTATTTCTAACGCAGGAAAGTTCTAGCTTCACTCTTTCGAGTTCTTTCAACACATTTACATCAGCCATCTTGTGTAAGTTTGACCAAATTTGTGTTACCTATTTTCGATGGCTTCTAGTTCATCTTCTCGCAAGTGACCTACTCATCTTAGTGCTCAGCAGGCTGTTAGTTTGATAGAAAATTTCAGTGAAGATGAAGACGGGTACAGCAGTAGTGATTTTATTGTTAATAATTCTTGGTCTAGTTCATCTTCCAGCGATGTGGATTCAGAGAATGAAGGTGTTATGTCAGGAAGAGTGGGCGTGGTTCCATCAAATAACATTGATTCTTCAACATCAGACCCAGTAAGACCTAATTTAGTTTTACAAGAAGGGGAAAAGTGACAACAGAATTGTGTCAGAAATATAGAATGGCAGGAGGCAAATGTGGGTGCACTAACAAAGAACAGCTTTAGATTCCAACCCAAAGATGGAAGAGCAGTGGGTGTGTCAGCAAATCCATTGTTTTGAAAGCCTTGGATCATCAGCTGTAAGGGAGGAAATTTTAAAAAAGCATAAACTGCTTTGCAGGAATTGAAGTGCAGAAGCATACACTGTTAAGTCGTTTTCCACATAGGTGTTAAGTGTGCGAGACTTAACATAGCTAGATGCCAGTCTAACTGGGTTAGATGCACTATGTGTGTGCATCTGAGTAAATATATGTTTAATTAATTACATATCAATTGTTGCACTAAAGAGCACAACTTGCTTCGATCGGTATTGATTGTTGCCAAACAGCGCTGATGCTGAGAGATGAAAATAGCTGGTGATCAAAGACGGTTGTCTTCCAGTAAAGTTGATTGAAAGTCTTGACCCCCCATGTTGTGGGAAGACTTCATATTGTTTTTATGATGCTACCTTCCTATATGAAGTGTTAGCCATTGCCAATTCTGGCTCGTTTCGTTTGTATCCATTATATTGATAGGATACCAGTTATGAATCTCCAGCAAGTCCATGGTACGGCTTTGGCATGCCTCTTCATGGCCTGCCGCTAGTGAGACCAGGTCCGCTACTGGAATATCTATTGAATTATTAAGATATCCGGCATCATTGAATATTGATCAAATTCGAATAAGAAACATTCAAGAAATATTTGTTATAATACTTCCGACGTCCTTAGGACTTCGGTAGTCAGTCGTGGAGGTCTGTCAAATTAGACATTGACTATTGCAATTGATGTAGTTTATCTGACATGCCTTATTGATGATTGTCATTATCGTTCTATGTAATAAAAACGTCTATGTACTTTATGAATGGGTCCAGCCTGATTTATATTGTTGGTCAACCTTAAGACCAAGTCGTTCAAGTCACATTAGCATTGTACCACCCATAATCTTGAGTTAACAGTCGTAGTACCAGCGACTTAACATACACCTTCATTGAAACAAGCAAGAAATAATAGGGAGAACCCAGTAAGTTTTTTTTTTTTTTTTTTTTTTGATTACTCGAGCGAAATCTATAGGTTATTGTTAATGTTCTAAACCTGACATTGATTTTACGTGAGTATCACCCATTTAATTGCAAATGATGTGCAGAAGACAGGTTTTTACGCCATCACAGTACTCGATTTGTGAGGTACCCAAAAGTACCGCAGGAGAAAAGTATGAGGAACTCCTTTGTTCAAAAGATCTTTTCCCAGTCCTCCCATGACGAAAAATATCAAAGCCCGGGTATGTTTCACAGAGCTCACACAAATTAAGTGATTGAGCTTCTAAAATTGTTTGCTCTGCTTCAAGCAATGTATCAACAAAAGGCCAGTATATAAAAGATCTTTTTTCTCAGAAGAGAGCCTATGTTTCACACTCCATTTATATCCCAAATGATTGAGAGAGACAGATTTTTGACTATACTGCAAACTATGTTGCATATTTGTGAACCTCTCGCAGAAAGGAAAAACAGTATAGAACCCTTCGTTCAAATGTTATGCTCTAAATTTGTTGGAAGGTCGTTTAAAATATAAGCAATATAATGTAAAAAAAAGACACACAAATACCACATTAACAGTTTGAATCTTGTTGACAGTGAAACAGGTTGTATGCTAAACTTGCTTACATATTTTGGATCAGACACAGTTGAAAGGGACTCTTCTGGTGCCAATTCCGTAAAAGCTTTTGGAACACTTGTTTTGTCTTGGAACTGGCTATTACTGTTACGCTGACAGGTGGTACACTACAAAACTGTTAGTAAATGACATGCTTAAATGGAAGCAGTATTACACTGGAACACTTTAAGTGAACAGAGTCAGATTCCCACAGCAGCTGAGGTCTTTGAACCTAAAGCATATGGAGACTAAGTATTATATCAATTCGGGGGCAAAGGTTGCTAGTTGCTGCTTGGAAGGACAAAAAGCTAAAAAACCTGTCACAATTATTACCATAAATGGGTCTGCTGTGCCTGTCACGGTGAATAGAAAGGAGAAATCTTTTATCATTCATGAAAATAACCATAAAATGAATGGTTGTGACAAGGCAGATCAGAAGATAGGGTATTATGACTTTTTCAACAGAAAATTCTTGAAGTGGTAGAAGAAGACTTTATTTTGGATGTTAGAAATAGCTGCCTGTAATGCTTATATTTTTTACAAATTGACAAGACCAGTTGGAGTTGGAATATTGCAGCTTACGTCAAACAAACGCTGATCAGAGAATTATCTGCTTTGGTGGCATCCTCAATGCCTGAAATCAGCAAGCTAAATCCTCCGAGGCCAAGTAAATTATCAGATAACCAATTGAAAATACTGGAGGGCGCAAAATACATAATGCAAAGAAGCACTAATTTTAGGAGGTGTAAAGTTTTCAGTAAACCTGATGACAGGAAAAGGACAAATTGTTATTGTGCAAGATGCACTGGCCACCCCCATCTGCACAGAGATGAATGTTTCCTAAAATGGCACACTAAAGTTAAGTTGTAAATATCTCTTAATTTTGTGTGTAAGTAGTGTTCTTTGTGAGAGCAGTTCAGCATAATAATAATAATAATAATAGTTGCCCATCACAAGCGAAGATGGCGACAGCTTCAGACTTGAGTTGTGACACACATCTGTGCTGTGATCTCATGTGGCTAATTAGTCCTATTTTGGCCCTACTGGTCCTGCCACATACGGGGCACACATGGTTAAAGTTGGTAGTAGTGTTGCTGTAATTGGAGTATAAATTTGATGTGTGATTTATTTCCAAAATGGATGTAGTTTACAATGATTTGTATCTTGGATACTACAACTGATTTCTTCAGTTTGTAAGTCTGATATGTGTTTGTTTTGTTTTTGTTTAGTAAAATTGTTTCTACCTTGTCTGTAACTACTTTATACTCATAAAAAAAAGGTAATTTATAAACTTAAAAATCCTCATTCAATTTCCTTTTCAAATATATATAACATGACTATACTTGTTAAAAACTTTGAAAGAATTGACACTTACATGATAACACAATGAAAATCCAGAGTTGCAGAAAATTTGTGACAATCGAATGTCTTTCATTTTCTTGATGCCAAATGAAAAGTAGTTAGAGTATAAACTTGAACCATATTTTTTTTATATTTCCAAAATGGATGAAGTTTACAAAAATTTGTATCTAGGATAAAACAAATGATGGATTAGATGTTTTCAATTGGTAATTCTGATATTTTTTTTGTTGTTGGTCAAATTGTTTTCTTCCTAGTCTCCAACTATTTTATACTCATACAAAAATTGGAAATTTAAAAACTGAACATATATATACTCAAGACCAAAAGAAACGCACATGGCATAAAATGTTATTTTCAAATATAAGCAACAAACTTAAAATAATGAAATTTGCGCACATAAAGTGTCTGAATATTTATTAACGTTTTCAAACCAATGCTCACAATTATCGCCCCCCATGAGATTGCACTTCTGCATATTCAGAAGTACCAAAAAAATATCCAACTGCACTAAAGTTTGTTCATACCACAGCGTGAATGTCTTAATATCAGGTGTGTCCCCCCATAGCTCTGGCACATTCTTGAAGACGATTAGGCATCGACCTCACCAAGTGTTGAATGGTTTCCATCAGGATGGCATTCCAAGTTCTCTGTAGAGCGTCTCTCAGCTGCCGTTGATTGTGAGGAGCCTGTTGTTGCACATGTCATCCCAACACGTCCCAAAGATGTTCGATACAGTTTAGGTCAGGTGAAATGGCAGGCCACTGCGTAACTCAATCTCCATTCTGCTGCAAAAATCCCTGAGTAACATGAGCGGAGTGTGGCCTTGCATTGTCCTGTTGAAACACCATTCTGGCGGTGCCTCTGTTTGCTGCCAACAGCGGAAGCAGGTGGGGTCTGAGTACTTCATCTACATACTGCTGGGCAGTTAAGGTGCCGTTGATAAAGATGAGTCTGGACCTGAATCTGTAATTGATGGCAGCCCATACCATCACAGATGGACCACCATAGCGATCTCGTTCAATGACACAATTGTCTTCGAATCTTCTCCTGGTCATCTTTAAATTCGAATTTGGCCATCGTTGTGGTGAATGCAGAACCGACTTTCGTTGGAAAGACCACGTCTCGCCAACTTTGACGCCCTAGATAGCCACGGTTGAGAGCCCAGTCCAGTCGTGCCTGCCGGTGTTGAGCTGTGAGGATCTGTCCGGTGTAGGGTCTATGGCATATGAGCTGAGCTTCCCTTAACCTCCTGCGCACGGTTTGACCACTGATGGCGTTGCCACGAGTTCCAATGGATAATCTGGATGTGGCTACAGCAGGCATGAAGTGGTCTTGCTCATGATTGTGCCGAATGGCCCTGTCTTGCCTGTATGTCGTAACGCGTGGAGTGCCTGACCGGGGTCGGTCGGCGATGGTCCCTGTTGTTTGGTTTTGATGCAATAGACGATAAATCAAGGTATGGTGAACTTGAAATGTCTGGGACACCTCTCTAACTGATGCTCCACCTCTGAGCATTCCTACTGCTTGATTACGCTCGTCAATATTCAGTCTAGGCATCATTTTGCTGTGTAAAATTGTTATGGGTTCTGCGCGCATTTTATAGAGAATTGGGTGAACAACAGACAACCAAAAGTCGTGCATGAAAAATCATGAAATGCACGAACTGTAATGAATTTTTATTCTGAGCGTTTGCTCATCTATGCCATAAACAACTCACCGCAGCAAAAATTTTCCACGTGCAGTATCGTCTTGCATTGCTAAAGTTGTGTTTAAAGACGATTTAAACTTGATTTTTTTATTTTATTTGTATGAAAATCAGAACAATTAATATGTGCATTTCTTTTGGTCTTGAGTATAGAATCCTTATTCAATTTCCTTTCCACATATATATAACATGACCATATTTGTTAAAAACTTTGATAGAATGGACCCTTACATAGTAACACTGTATGAAAAACCTGAGTGCTATGTATGTTTGTGTGTCTATGTGCATATATGTGTACCCATGCATGTGTTTGTGCTTGTATGCATACATAAATGATGGTAGTAGTGAGGAAAAGATGACAGAAAAACACAATTCCTTGACATTTTCATGCAGCATGTGTCATAAATGTCTGATTGATGAAAATTTATGTCAGGCTGATTGGGACAACAGTGGTGTTAAACTTGAGAGTCATTATACAGACTTCTTGGAAGTGACAGAAAGTAAACAACATGCAGGCTCATTTGGAGATGTGGAAGGTATGGATAATAACAGTGTAATTATGTATTTTAATTTATGTTTATTATTATTGTTTTAAATTCTATAAGTTTAAGGGATTTAACTATTTGTACTATATAACATGTAATACCCAGCAGTCATTAGGCCTTTCACTGAGACTTCAAATTGTTTGAAAATTCTCAATAAATATGTGTGATATATACATATTATATAATTACCATGGCATTGTGGTTGAATTAATGTTATTACATTTTGCTTACATATAGAACATACATTTCATAATTTATCTGTGCTCATTGTTTTCAACATTTCAGACATACATTCCTGTACCCTGTGCAACACTGGTTTCCACCAATTTGATATCTTGGATGAGCATATGAAAACAGTACACAACACTGGACTCTGGGAGTTTGATAATAAACATGATGATCTTCAGGATGTGTTACCACAGGGCAGTGGAAATAAAATGAATAAAACATTAAGTAAAATAGAAGATGATACTTCTGCTGATGCAGTAAGAGAAGATAACCTCAAAGTGAGACTCAAAGACAATGAACCATTACTGAACTTGATCTATAGTCAGGAAAAGCCAACTAAAATTTGTGACAACCTAAATACATCAGCTTTAAAAACTAACGTCTGTTACATAAATTTTAGTCAGAAAAGTAGCCTACAACGACATAAAATACTATACACAGGAGAGAAGCCTTACAAATGTGATGTTTGTGGTGCTGCATTTACTTGGAAATGTCACCTACAAGAACATAAAAGAATACATACAAAAGAGAAGCCTTACAAGTGTGATGTTTGTGGTGCTGCATTTACTCGGAAAAGTCACCTACAAGAACATAAAATACTACATACAGGAGAGAAGCCTTACAAGTGTGATGTTTGTGGTGCTGCATTTACTCGGAAAAGTCACCTACAACAACATAAAATACTACACACAGGAGAGAAGCCTTACAAGTGTGATGTTTGTGGTGCTGCATTTACTCAGAAAGGTTACCTACAAGGACATAAAAGAATACATACAGAAGAGAAGCCTTACAAGTGTGATGTTTGTGGTGGTGCATTTATTCGAAAAAGTCACCTACAACAACATAAAAGAATACATACAGGAGAGAAGCCTTACAAGTGTGATGTTTGTGGTGGTGCATTTATTCTGAAAAGTAACCTACAACAACATAAAAGAATACATACAGGAGAGAAGCCTTACAAGTGTGATGTTTGTTGTATGGCATTTACTATGAAAGGTAACTTACAAGGACATAAAAGAATACATACAGGAGAGAAGCCTTACAAGTGTGATGTTTGTGGTGTGGCATTTACTATGAAAAGTAGCTTACAACGCCATAAAAGAATACATACAGGAGAGAAGCCTTACAAGTGTGATGTTTGTAGTGCAGCATTTACTCTGAATGGTAGCTTACAATGCCATAAAACAATACATACAGGAGAGAAGCCTTACAAGTGTGATGTTTGTGGTAAGGCATTTACTATGAAAAGTAGCTTCCAAGGACATAAAAGAATACATACAGGAGAGAAGCCTTACAAGTGTGATGTTTGTGGTGCAGCATTTACTCTGAATTGTAGCTTACAATGCCATAAAAGAATACATACTGGAGAGAAGCTTTACAAGTGTGATGTTTGTGGTAAGGCATTTACTATGAAAAGTAGCTTCCAAGGACATAAAAGAATACATACAGGAGAGAAGCCTTACAAGTGTGATGTTTGTGGTGCAGCATTTACTGAGAATGGTAACTTATACAACCATAAAAGAATACATACAGGAGAGAAGCCTTACAAGTGTGATGTTTGTAGTGCAGCATTTACTCAGAAAGGTCACCTACAACGACATAAAAGAATACATACAGGAGAGAAGCCTTACAAGTGTGATGTTTGTAGTGCAGCATTTACTCAGAAAGGTAGCCTGCAACATCATAAAGTAAAACATACAGGAGAGAAGCCTTAGAAGTGTGATAGTTGTAGAGCATAAAGGTGAAACACCTTACAAGTGTGATGTTTGTGGTGCAGCATTTAAAATGAAATATAGCTTACATATACATAAAAGATTACATACGGGGATAAGCCTTACAATTGTGATGTTTGTGGTACAGCATGTGCACAAAGAACAAGAAAGAACACAGGCAGGATGTTTGCCCCACAAGTGTGGTTTTATGGTTGTGTATTTATTCATAAAGGTAGCCTACATAAAACATTCTCATTAATCTCACAGTCCACTCTCTTTCAAACTATCACACTAACCTCCTAGTTGTCTCTATCTATCTCCAATATTATCACTAACTTCAGAATCCTCTCTCTCTCTCAGGTTTTCTCACTAACCACACAATCTTCTCTCTCTTTCTCTCAAATTTGTGAACGTGCTTTTGCCTGTCCATGTGTGCGGGCGTGTTTTTGTGGAGTCCTACATTTGGATTTTTAAACAGCGTTTCTAGCAATATTTCTGAAGGATTTTTATATCACTGTGTACACAATGTTAGTTGCTTTATCGTGAAATACATATTATTGTGTTCATGTGAAAAGGAAATGTGATTTTTAGGAAAAATGAAGACTAGCATATCTTCTATTATAAGTGTAGTAAGTCGCTTTTGTGTTGGAATTACAAAAGGTTCCAATGTTCGGCATTGATAATTGGGGTAGCCGACAGAAATGGATGTTTTATTACACCTTACGGAATGTCAGAGAACCGTGGCTTTAGAAACTGGTCACCGGTAAATATGTGTGTCAACGAGTCAAGCTGTCAATGAGAGCAGAGTGAATGGTTATAATTGACCTCTTTCCACACCCATTAAATATGCCAGGTCATTAACGTTCTCATTCACAGTGCTACACGTAAATTCGGTCGCCACGACCCGACTGAAAACAAAAGGTACCAAACAGAAGAACTACATTTTGAATATAACTAAAGCGGTTAAAAAGAAAACTCGAAGTTTGAAGACCAACACGCTATACACGCTCTGTGTAACATTATCTTACAAGAACAATCAGTGTGTGGTTCTTACGTTTTCTACCTTAATCGAATATGAAGCATTACGTAGCCTGTCTAAGGCATACTATGAATCTAGTGCATCTTTTGAAGCAAGGACTGACGCTAATGGTTCATATGTAGAAGATGTTATTTCCACAGGAGAGGTTGTCCTACATTTCTATAACAAAACAAATAAAGTAATGGTACTAGGTACAGAGTGCACTATTAAAGACTGGATTAATACGGACTTGAATAATTTATGGAAATCAGCAAGTACTGCTGGAGTCAGTCAAGAGGCCATCATTTCAAATGTGCCGGTTCAAAGCATTCCAGCAAAAGCTTCCAGATCTAAGAAATTAGCAATCACTCATTCCACTGTTCCCGCTGATATCACAACAAACACAACTCCCAATAAAGCGTGCAAAAAGGTGTCACAGACAAAACCAAAGTCACCAGCGTTAGCTGATACAAGTGACATCACAGAGACAGAACACCTATCAAGCACTTTTGACAGTAGTCCAACAACATCCCCTCTTACATTACCTATGCACTCATCACAAGATCAATTTTCAATAATATTGTCTGAGATGGAGATACTAAAAGCAGAGCTGAGCAGCCTCAAAAAAGCTTACGAGCAGCTCCATGCTGACCATATGTCCCTCAAAAATAGCTGTGAGAGAAACGAGTCTCAACAACAGAAAGAAAGCACACAGCAGAAGAATAAATACAGACAGTGTAACACAAACACAAGCTCAGAGGGAAATTCCAACAGTAGTGAAGTACAGCATACGACACAAGCTGAACTGAGCCATAAAGAAGACCATGACCTGTGCACTCTGGAATTCCCTGCAGAAGTGAGCAGAATCCTTGTCCAGGTTTCTAATCGGCAGCCCCCACTGCTGACAGCTAGTTCACATCACAGCAAGAAATCTACACACAATCCCAGCATAGTTCAAAGACAAGAAACAGCACGCACTGCCACCGGCACACACACACGTCTTTCAAATAGAAGGAAACACTTCATCTTTGGTGACCAAAATGTGAAGGACCTTCAAAAATTTAAATTAGTAACAGCAGATACAGACACAGTCACTGTTCGCTTCAAAAATTGGGCATCTGCGCAGGACCCACTGACTCTCCTTAAAAGATATGAAACTGATCTTAATGTAGCCAGGGTCACTGTGCATATTGGTCTGTTGGACGCGCTAAAACATAACAAAATTGCACAAACAGAGCTAAATCAAATCACATCTAACTTCCAGTTCCATTTCCCAAATGCAAAGGTATGTTTTTCAGCTATTATACCTCCAGTTCGCTCACATTATAGGAAATCTGTTGAGATGAACAACAACAAAATTGAAAAAAGCATTGCGTCAGACACCGCCACACATTTATAGAACACTCCTCGTTCCTTGCCACATCCAGAGCTCCTAGGAAGCATCTTTATAGCGGCGACATTACCTCATCCGATCAAGGAACCAGTATGTTGGCGAGAAACATCAAATTTCCAGAAAACACCCTCAGAGACTCAGCCAGCACATCAGCACCCAAGAATCCTTCAAAACGACACACGAATGTAACCAGCTACTCCTCTAATGCAATTTACAACCTTGAGTTTCCATCAATACCCACAACTTCAAGCACCAGCCAGACAACAATGTCACACAATCAAGAGTATCAAGACAGATCCCTTATTAGAACTACAGATTGCAGGAAACAGCCAATAATATCGGCCTTCAGCAACATACTACGACCGACGACCCACCTCAACAACAACGACCTGAGACACTCCATCCTCAAAGATTTGTAAGTGATTCAATTCAACCAACTCAGGTTCCACCTACTGAAATCTCACCACGTCCGCTGTTGCACCAGACACCAATGAGAGATCACCCATCATCGTTGTCATGACAGGTTTTCCCATATCAACCAGTGCACCCATCCTTTCATAACTTTCTACATCAGCAAAGCCTCTTGAACTACGCACCTTACACTTGGAGGTCCTACTGGCCGGAATATCTCATTCACCCAACAACAGTACATCCCGCAAACACCTACTACCAAATGAATCATCTTTTACGGCCAAATCCATCTCGCTTTTATTGTCCACAACCCTCTCCTCAACATTATCAGTGACTGTTCACTTCACAAGTTGATGTCTCTGTAACACCAGTAATTGTCGGATAATGCTTTATTTATTTATTCTCAGTATCTATTTGTCTGCCCATCTATTCTCTTGGTGCAGCTTGACTTTTTTGTTAACCTTCACAGTATGGATGGTTTACGGCTTGGCCACTTGAATGTAAACCATATTTTAGGTAAAATTCCAGAACTCACACAAATTCTTAGCCAAAATTTCCAGGTTTTTGGTTTTTCCGAAAGTCGTCTGAATGAGAAAATAACTGACGATGACATTGCGCTCAGAGGTTTTAAAACAATTCGGCGAGATTCAAGTAGACAATTAGAAACGGGTCTAGCAGTTTATATTTCTATTTCTCTCAGTCATCGCCGCAGAAATGATCTTGAGACTATAGATATAGAATGCATATGGTTAGAGGTAAAGCCACAAAAGCAAAGACCTATTGTAATCAGATATCTTTATCGTAATCCCAGTGTAGGAACAACATGGTTTGAAGATTTCACGAACATGATGGATAAAGTTATTACTACAGTTAATGAAGTTATTCTTCTTGGTGATTTTAATATCGATATGCATAAGCCAAACCAAATATAGACCAACATCATAGCATCGTATAACATGAAACAAATAGTCAACAAACCTACCAGAGTAACAAAAACGTCATCCACACTGATCGATCACATCTATGTAACCTGTCCAGAAAACATTATAGAATGTTCCATCCCTACTATTGCTTTGAGTGACCATTATCCCATATGTTGCACTTGGGCAAAAAATGGGTACAAATCTCCAAAAAATAAACACATTAGTTTTCAATATAGAAGTCTTAAAAGTTTCAACCGTGAATTATTTTTGAATGATTTGCGAACTGCACCTCTCGCCAACGTTTTTCAAATTCCTGATCCTGATGACGCCATCGCATATTGGACAATGATATTTTATAGTATTTTTAATAAGCATGCGCCTACTAAAGAAATTCACGTGAAAAGGCAAATTAAATCTCCATGGATTACACAAGAAGTTCTTGACGCTATGAGGCAAAGAGATCGAGCGCATAAAAATAAGGATATCACTACATATTGGACAGTAAGAAATAAAGTACAATACTTAATTCACAGAGAAAAGAAAAACTACTTTAGAAATTTAGTTCAGAGCAAAACAAACAGTAAAGAGATATGGAAGGTAATCAACACTTTAGTGAACAAACAAAATTTTCCAGACCCACATACTCTCAATACGCCACTTACTTGTACTGACTTCAGCAATCATTTTCAGGCAGACATCAACAATATAAAATCCACCATTCTGTCTCCCCCTTGTGACTTAAGCAAATTATCAACGTTCTGCAAGAACAAATGTACTAACACAATTCCACCCGACATCCCTTTTATAGCAGTTAACGAAGTTTATAACTATATTACTGACCTTAAAGATAATAACTCATCGGGACTTGATGGAATCAGTAATCGAATACTGCGCTTTGCAGCACCAGCCATTAGTGATTCACTGACATACATATATAATCAATGTATCACAAGGAGTTACTTTCCATCCGTTTTTAAAAGTGCTAAAGTATACCCACTTCTCAAACCAGATTCATCTGATAGTAGTAATCTTAGTAACTATAGGCCCATTTCTCTTATATCGTCGCTGTCCAAACCACTGGAAAAACACATCCATAAAACAACACTACAACACCTAGTCAATAATGACCTGCTAATCGGCAGTCAGTCGGGGTTTAGACCAAAGCATTCATGCCACACAGCCTTAACAAAGATGATAGACAATTGGCACCTAAACATCAATAACGATAATATATGTGGAGCAATATTTGTAGACTTCAAAAAAGCATTTGATGTGATAGATCACTTTATTTTAATCAGAAAATTAGAAACAATGAAAGTAAATATTAAGCTGGTAAAGTTAATTAAATCGTTCCTGTCAGACAGACAACAAATAGTCTCTTACAATATTTCCTTGTCGAACCCAACCATTGTCAATACAGGTGTTCCTCAGGCCTCTATTCTCGGCCCTCTTCTACAAAGCAAACAGCAAAAAGTTTACCAATTAGCCAAAATTAAACATTTCCTGGATGAGGAGGCAAGGAAAATGTTCTACATATCTCATATACAAACGCATCTAGACTATTGTTCCACAATCTGGGATGGTTGTTCTGTCTCCAACACAAAAAGGCTTCATTTGCTTCAAAAATTCGCAATGCGCCTTGTTGCCAATTGTTACTGTGATTTTTGCCTATACTTTATAGACATCAATTTGTTTGATAATTTTTGTTGGTCGAAGAGAGATAACTATCTGTTAACTTTTCAGTAACAGGTTAGATTAGTGTTTATCTTCTCTTGTCATATTCTCCTATCCTTATAAGGAGCGATGTTGACCTGATTCGAGGAAATGTCTTAAATAAGTGTTATGTCTTAAGTCGCTATTCACATGACCATATAAGGAGCGGTTTTGCCTCTGGGTTCAAGGAAACGCCCTGGTCTGTATTAGCTTTGCTCAGGACTGTGCTTATTGCACATGCGCAAAGTTTTTGGGCGCGGACCGGGAGAGTTCCGATCTAGGAGTCGACTTAAGTTTTTCTGTGCGGACGGAAGGTCCGGAGATTTCTCTCTGCTGTAATTCTGGGGAAGAGATGTCCTCTGTGTATCTAAGATGTCAGTGATCTTCCCTAAGTTCATTCGATACTCCAAGGATGGCGAGTGTTAATTTCCTAGTGTTTTTCTGGGATCCAGTCAAGGTAAAAATATACATTTTTGAATCTTCTCGTTATACCTTGATCTGCAGATTTGCTGTGATCTGCATATAAGAGTGATTGACAATTTGATGTGACATTTTTGCTAGCAGAGTTATAGATGAAATGATGTACAGAGCCCACTATTTGTACTCTTTATAGAAACCAAGACTAATACATCTTATTTGATGAAAGAAGCTCAGAGAAGATAGGGCTATTTTGGATCCCGCCTTTTCCGGGCGGTTTGTTGATCAGGGACTGATATGCCTTGCTATCAGGTGATAACATAGAGGTTAACTTATCATAGAGGCCCACTACTTGTGGCCTGATATTGTCGCCATAAAAGCCCACTACTTGCAGCCTGTATTTTTCGTCAGAAGAAGTTCCTGTCAGATGATGTCAGAGGAACCATAGATTATTGTTGAATATTTGAGAGCCCACCCTTTGCTGTGCAGCTGGTCTACTGGTGGTAACTGACGTGTTCAGTCAGTCATACCTAGGTTACAATACAAGCAGAACATAGATTGACAGGCCATTAACATTCTGTTGTATTAGATGCTCAAGATGATTGGATATCAGATGTCTTCACCATTAACCATGTACTGTATGTGATGTTTCCGCAACCTTGTCAATTGACTGTACCTGTGTTCAGCGTATGTCTCGTAATAAATTATTGAAATGTCATCAGTCGTTAGTCAACACTTAATTGACTTCTACATGTGACTGAGTGAGTGTCCTGTGTACTTATCAAGATCCTTTACACATTCGCATCTACTCTATAACCTGAAGTCTACACACTCACACATGATGTCAACTTACATACATCTACGAGTTCTACACATTTGACAGTCATGTATGGCGTTTGAGTTAGTGTCAACATTGCACCTTGTCAGCGCCTCAATATTTGGTGACCTGACCCAAATAACACTACACCTGTTTGATCCTAACTTAACACTGAACCAGAGTGAGGCGGCCATAACATTATGGTAGGCCAGATTCCTGGGGTCTAATATACACAGTGAACAGATTGAAGAAGTCAACTACTGATGCAAGCTTGTTACCTGGCGCCTCATCTTCGGAAATTGATTTGGGATCTTACACGCTCATAAACACCATTACAAGTTCTACAGTTGATGACATCCATCTTGTGAGCGAGCCTGTCCTTTGTTTACCTGTCAAGCTGATGCTGTAATCTGTTCCAACTTCAAGTTTATGTGCTACGTGCTATGGATCAGCATTGGATCGTCTAGTTAACCGTGTTAGCAAGAATTACATTGTACCTGTGCTGTGGAGTCCACTACCTGTTGTCATGTAGCGGAAACCTTCAACAGTGGATCTTCCTGCATTACTCTGTCTTGTGTGAACTTTGCTGTACTTAAGGCCAGGATTGACCATTAAGATAAGTGGCTGTCCGTTTTTGTTTGGAAACTGTGCCATTATATTGTGTCTAGCTGAGCCTTCCTTGCAACACACTTTATTTACATGCTATGTGTTTATGTTATATGTTTTTCTTGGTGTGTTTATGTTGCGGGTTAGGTTGGGAGGTGACTCCAGTAGAAACATCCCACTTAACCGAGGGTCTACTGTAAGCGTTCTATAGGAACTTATCACGAATTTCCCACAGTGGAAATAGCTAGCGATTTCTTTTGCTTTCATGATATTTTTGTTAGTTGTGCCGAGGTGTGCTTTCATCGTTTTTGTAATATTTTTTGTGTTCTTTAGTATTGATTTGTTTTGTTTGTATTTGTCTGCCTCCTCTTTCTATCATTTATTTCTATACACCTATTTATTTATACACTGTGTTGTCATTGTCTTATTGTGAGTTTTCGCAGTTATCATTGCAAATTTTTGCAACATGCTCTTTAGTTAAACTTTATTGTTGATTTGACCTCTGCGAATGTTTTCGTCTGTCTAGATGCTTGTCTTTGTTGATTAATGTTATATATTGTTATCATACACAGTCTATATATATACTTGGTCATATTATTATAAAGGTATTATACAAGTTCTTTATCAAAGACTTGTCTTCCACAGAGATTGGGATAAAGTGAGGTGATTATACAAGTTCTTTATTAAAAGACTTGTTCCCATTGAGGTTGGGAAAAGTAATTTATTATTTCAAGTTATTGATCTCATATTATTAGACACAATGTCTACATTAGAGTACTTTATTGAGCAAGGGAAATCCCTTGGTAAGTCTGGTCAGAAATTGGAGGAATTTGCGACTGCTCAATTTGCCAAGGCACTGAAGTCAGAAGAAAAGAGACAGAAGATGAAAAATGAACAAAAGAAAATAGAAGCTGAGAATTTAAGATTGCAGATGCAGGCAGATGAAAGGAAATTCCAGATGGAAATGGAAAAACAAAAAAGAGAAGCTGAGGAGAAAAAAATCCAGTTACAAATGGAGACTGAAAATAAAAGGGTAGAAAGAGAAGCTGAGGAAAAAAAAAAATCCAGCTACAAATGGAGAATGAAAATAAGAGTTTAGACAGAGAAGTCGAGGAGAGAAAAACGAAAATGGAACATGAATAAAAACTCTTAGCTTTGGAGTTTGAAAAATTGAAGTTGATGAATATGGGTAATGCTAATGATCCAAATAATCAGTCAACGTCTAATAAGACAAATGCTACTACTTACAAGGTCAAACTACCTGCTTTCATCTCTTCCAGTGACGACATAACGTTCTATCTGGATAGATTTGAATGGTCATGTCAAACGCATAAAGTAGATAAGTCACAATATGTTAATCAGTTGTCAGAGATACTTAAAGGTGAAGCTCTGAATATGTTAAGCATGGTAGAAGAGCCTGACAAGAATAATTATGATGTTGTCAGAGCAGCCTTATTGAAGAAATATCAACTTAACAAAGACGGTTATCGTCTTCACTTCAAGACTATGTTACCAGAACCTGGGGTAGAATTCTCAGAATTCATCTCAAAAATACGTCTTACATTCACACGATGGATTGAGCTGTCTAAAACAGAACATACATATGAAGCCCTTATGGACTTATTACTTCGAGACAAAGTTATGTCATCTGTCAATGAGTCTTTTCTTGCTTTTCTGCATGAGCATAAACCTAAGAACATAAAAGATATGGACGAATATTGTTGCCAGTATGTCACTGCGCACCCTCATGTTACTGTTAGCAACTCTAAAGTTAAGGAAGGTTTGCCAGTTGCTTCTGCAACACCATATGGCCCTAACTTTCTTCGTAAATTTCAAGGTGCTCAACACAACTTTAATAGGAAAAGTAATCGTAATTATGCTCAAAATCAAAACAATCCATCATATAATGGTTCTTCAAAGAACTGGAGGCGATCTGACAGTTATCGTTATTTTGGGTCTAACAATTATAGAAACTTTTGGCATCTCAATGCCCCCAATGCACAACATTGTTCGAACCGACTACTGTAACTACCTTGAGTTGTGGTCACCCTCTTCCCGCTCTTCCTGTCGCAGTGGCGCATGATGGGAGAGGATCTCTTATCTTACATAAAGGTCTAGTGAATAATAATCCAGTCTCAGTCCTTTTTGATTCTGGATGCACTACTATCGGAGTTAAGCAATCTCTTATAGATCCTTCCTGTGTCACGGGAAAGGTAGTCAAATGTGTGATAATTAGTGGCACTCTGGAAAAATATCCTACTGCTATCGTTCACATTGCTACTCCCTTCTTTACGGGAGATGTCCACGCGTGTCTTCTACCGAATCCTATTGCGGATCTTATCATCGGTCGTATTCACGGAGTTAAGGAATGCACCCCGCAGCAGATTGCTGCTTGGGAAGCTTGAAATATCCAAGCTGCCAATGCAGTGGTCACAAGAGCACAAGCTCTTAATATGCCTCAAACTTCATCGACTGAAAGTAATGAAGTGCATAGCCATGATGATCACTTGGTGATTTTGCATGACCATTTTATAAAACTGCAAGAAGATGATTCTTCTTTAACAAAATTCTTCATTCTGGCAAAAAAAGGTGACCCAAATCAGAACACAAATCACAAATCTTGGATTACAATGAAGAATGGGGTACTTGTGCGTATGGTACAAGACTCGACTACGTCTATGCATTCACAAATTCTCGTGCCCAAGAGTATGAGAGTCCAAATTCTGCAATATGCTCACGACTCTCAGTGTGCTGGACATATGGGTTTTTTCCCGCACTAAGTCGAGAGTTCTTGTGGCTTTCTTTTGGCCATTTGTGAATAAAGATATACGGATTTATTGCCGATCTTGCAAAATATGTCAAGAGGTCAAATCGAGAGGTCCACGACATGCAGCACCTATCCAGGCTGCTGACATTCCTATTCGGCCGTTTCAGAAAATGGCAGATATTATTGGCCCTTTTAAGATCAAGTCGGCCAGAGGACATCAATTTATCCTAACATGTGTTGACATGTGCACACGTTGGCCAGAGGCTATACCTCTTAAGAGCATCTCCACTGCCGATATCACAGACGCTCTTTGGCTGATATTTTCTCATTTGGGATTCCCCAGAGAAATATTGTCAGACCATGGCACCCAATTAATATCAGACACTATGTCGCAGGTAATGTCTACTCTGCATATTAAAAGGTCTCTGAGTAGCATCTATCACCCGATGTCTAATGGGTTAGTCGAACGTCTGAATAGAACACTCAAGAACTTACTTGGGAAGATAACTGAGGATCATCTTCAGGATTGGGACAGGGTTTTATCCGCGGCTCTCTTTGCATACAGAGAGGTCCCCAACGAACATACAGGGTTTTCCCCTTTTGAACTTGTCTTTGGCGCACGACCGCGCGGTCCTATGTCTTTGCTTCACGATCTTATACCTGCTGATAATATTAACGATGACACACAATCTTCGTATGAGTATGTCATTGCTGTCAGGAAGAAGATTATCGAAGCATGCAAACTAGCAACTTCCTCATCCGAATTTGCTAAAGAAAAGGCAAGGCAATTTGCAAATAAGAATAGATGCCAACGACAACTTTGTCCTGGCGACAAAGCACTTGTTTTGCTCCCTTGTAGGGAGAACAGACTTCTTGTTGCATGGAAAGGTCCATATACAGTAGTCTCAAGAATTTCCGATGTCGACTATGTTGTCGATATTGACGGAAGGCATAAAACCTTTCATATAAACATGCTCACGGAATTTCATGAACGACCAGACTATTTGCAGCCTATTTTCCAGACAACGGACGATTCTCCAGACCCACATGGTCATTACTCATCCCTGTCAGTTATACAGGATGAGGAAACTATTTTCTCAGATGTTAATCTTCCTCTTCCAGTGATTCCACTTCATTCTACGGAATCATTGAAAAACGTTACTGTTTCTCCTAATTTATCTACTGAGGAACAGCGACAAGTCTCTTCTATGTTTGAAACATTTCAGGATGTCCTTACCGACATTCCTAGACACACACATGTCATTGAACATGACATTATACTTACTGACCATAATCCTATCAGGGTCAGACCTTACCCTATTCCTATTCATTTTCAAACACAGGTCGAGAAAGAATTGGATGAAATGATACAATTGAAAATAATTGAACCATCCACTTCAGCATACTCTTCATCCTTGGTTATTGTTCGAAAGAAAGACAATAACATACGCCTTTGCATCGATTATTGCAAATTAAACCAAGTTACGAAGTTTGATGCTGAACCTATGCCTTTATTAGAAGATCTACTTATTGGACTTTCTGATTCTCAATTCTTTACCAAACTCGACTTGTCGAAAGGTTATTGGCAAGTTCCTTTAACTGAACGTGCCAAACCTCTCACTGCTTTCTCAACACCTAGGGGTTTGTTTCAATGGAATTTCATGCCTTTCGGCCTTATGAACGCCCCAGCTACTTTCGTACGCATGATGCGCCGAATTCTCTCATATCGTTCAGATGTCATTGCATACTTGGACGATATCTGTCTTTTCAGTGATTCTTGGGAAGATCACTATTTGAGTTTATATGAATTACTGTCTACTCTACGCAAGCATAATTTGACAGCAAAACCTTCTAAAGCCTATGTTGGGTTTAGTGAAATTTCTTTCCTGGGTCACCGTGTTGGTCATGGTCTCTTGAAAACAGAGGACCACAACACTTCTAAGATACTAAATATTTCTATTACTAAGACGAAAAAGCAAGTACGTAGTCTCTTAGGGTTAATACAATTCTATGGGAGATTCATTCTGAATTTGTCTTCTATCATGGCACCTCTTTCAACCGTATTGAAAAAAGGGTCTCCTAATATGGTGCACTGGTCCCAAGAATGCCAGTCTTCATTGGATCAGATTAAAACTTTATTCTCATCTCCCCCTATCTTAAGGCTACCTACTACGGATAAGACTTTTAATCTTCGTAGTGATGCCTCATCCACTGGGATCGGGGCGGCACTAATGCAGGAGTAATCAGAAACTGCATCCTGTAATGTATATCTCTAGGAAACTGAATGCGGCAGAAAGGAATTACTCGGTTCTAGACCGTGAATTGTTAGCTATGTGTTACGTGCAGTCTTTGATATCTTACAATATTATACATTGGTATACTTGTTATGTTCGCAAATATTTTGTAAACAAAATAGTGCTTAAGGAAAAGTCATTATTGAGTTACTTCCCTTGAAAGTTGTGTCGGCTTTTTCGATCGAACTCCGCGGATAAATCCAGTTTTCTGCGATTTATTCTTTGTTTGGGTAGTAATAGATTGTTCTTGCTTCAGAATATCTATGGCCTGAATTTATGTGTATTGTTTGTCTGAGTAGGACGAGTCTGTCTTATATCTGTATATCTTTACATATCTAAGTCGAACTATATGTTCTGTTGTCTCTAGGGAGGTCAAAGGCTATTCGGCGGAGGTGTCGCTAGAGAGTGGTGTGATTTGGCTTCGTCCTGATAGGGACTGTGTTTTCTATGTCGGCCTGTCGCCGGGGAAAAAGTGATCTCAGTATTTGTGGGGAAAGTGATAGTCGTCTAGACCTATCGTGTATGCTTTACCCCAGTGTTTATTCGTATTGCCAAGGAATGGCAGTTTCATATTTCTTATACCAAGGTAATCAAAGATACTCTTATGAACTCTCGTACGAAGCCACCATTTTCGATAGGTACGATTTGAATGTCTAAGAGAATATATTTGACTCGATGAAAACGACTTCGATTCCTAGCAGCACTATATTCTGTAGAATGCAGTCAATTGTTCATGATCAAATCTACAGAGCAATGCAATGTTTTTATGAATGACTAACTTTAGGACAGATTCATTATCTGTATCCAAACGTGAGTGACAGCTCACGAGTGAAGCCATCTTGGAACCAAACATGTAGTGACTTTCAAGAAGAGAAAAGGGGATGCCCGTATTATCGCTTGTTTAGTCCAGAGATCACTGCTACACATGAGAACCCTTTATCAGCGGTTCAATATTATTATATGAAAAAAATATGTGCTGAACATTATGTTGGGAGAATCGTCGCTAAACGAGATTAGGTTTAGAAGCCATCTGAAATATTGTTTATAAGCTGACGTGCTCAGTCAGTGAAGTCAGATGATATATATGTATGGGCGATACTGAGTGCTTGGCTACTGACAGTCCATTTATAATATTAATCTACATGAGTGCCCATGTAACATAACATTGCAAGACCATTTATCCACTGTACTATGATGTATTATGCCAACCTGTGATTTGTCACTATCTGTGCTGTCGAGTGTGTACGTCCAATTAAACTTTAGTAAAGGTACACAGTCGTTGGTGTCGATGACTTCCAGCCATACATGAGTGTGAGAAAAGAACATTTTTTGTCAACACCACGAACCCTTATTATCATTCGCACATTATACACTCAATCCATGTCTACACACCACTGCGTAGGTCAAGTTGACATTCCATACACTACAGTGGAGCAAACAACACCATAGAGATCTTATCAACTGATGATGATGATGTCTGCTTCCATCCACTTATATTTATCCTTTTGGTGGATATCATTAACGGGAATAAAATATTCAACTTTATCAACTTTATCAACTGGTGGACCAGCTTTCTGGGTTTGACCTCGCAGAAGTTCAGAAGTCAACAGATTACCGATACCAGACCGTTTCCTGTGGCTGATACGACACACTTGCAGTATTGGTTTGCTCTTTGTCAACACTTTCTCACGTGACCTGTCAAGTGAATGCAGTATGTAGGTCAGCGTTGTTGACATTTTTTTACATTAGACATTACAGAGTTTCACAGAACAGTTGGATCAATTCTTGTCAATGTTAACAGGAAGACAGTATTTGTGAACTAAGAAGTCCTATTTTCATCGATGGATCTTCTTGTTTTCCATATATGAACTTTAATATTTAAGGCCAGAATGTTTAATTGAATAAAGTGGCAGTTTTTTTATTTTCATAAAAATAACTTTGCCATTACTGTAAAACTGAGCCTATTTTGCAACACATACTATCATACACATAATTTATATATATTTATGTTTACATGTTATTTGTTTGTATAGTATGTTAGTTTCTATGTCAGCGGGTTGTGTTTAAGGTTGGGCGGCGTCCTCACAACAGAATATCCCACGTCATAGAGGGTCCGTTGTGGGCGTTTTCTATAGGTGCAATTTTCTTGATTGAAAATTTGCTGCGACAACTGTTGCTTTTGTGTTAGCTGTGAAGTCTGTAATTATTGTTATTTTTGTAATATTTCTTTGTTCTTTAGTTTTGTTTTGATTTGTTTGTAATTTGTTGGTCTAACCTTTTCTATCTTTCAGTTCTATTCACAATTTATATTCATATATTGTGACGTCATTTGTGTTGTTATTCTTTGCAGATTCAGTGATTATTTTCATTGATTTCCCTATTTAATTTATTTTGATTTCTGCAAACGTTCTTGTATTGTCAGTCCTATTTGTACTTTATGTATTCTGTTGGTTGACATATGTTTTATATAGGTATATTTCATAAGACACAATTGCCTGTGCACTGCACTTGGATTATGGTATAAACCAGTACCTGATTATTATTACTATTATACAAGACCTTATTAAAGGCTTGTGACCCACAGATATTGGGATAGTATACTGATTAATCAAGTCATTGAGAACTTGTGGTATTATTATTGGTTCAGGTGATTAGTATTATTGTTAGACATCATGTCTACATTAGAATACTTCATTACACAAGGGAAAGCCCTTGATAAGACTGGTCAACAATTAGAACAATGGGCAGTTGCTCAATATGACAAAGCATTAGCTGCAGAAGAGAGAAGAGCTATGGCAGAAGAGAAAAGATTAGCTGCAGAAGAAAGAAAAGCTATGGCGGAAGAGAAAAGATTAGAAAGAGAAGCTGAGGCTGCTGCTGAACAAAAGAAATTGCAGATGCAGGTGGAGGAAAGGAGATTTGAAGCTGAACAAAAAAAATTAGAAAGAGAAGCTGCGGCTGAACAAAAAAGATTAGACAGTGAAGCTGAACAAAAAAGATTAGACAGGGAAGCTGAACAAAAAAGATTAGACAGGGAAGCTGAACAAAAAAGATTAGACAGGGAAGCTGAACAAAAAAAAGATTAGACAGGGAGGCTGAACAAAAAAGATTAGATGCTGAAGAGAAAAAAGCAATAAGAGAACATGAATTTGAGTTGGAGAAATTGAGATTGACAAGTATGAGTAATGTTAATCAGGCATCTAGTGGTAATGGTAAACCTTCTACTTACAAGGTTAAGGTTCCACCGTTCAATCAGTCCAGTGACGATATTACATTCTGGCTGGATAGATTTGAACGTTCTTGTCGTACACATAATGTGGATAAATCACAATACGCTAATCAATTATCAGAAAACTTGAAAGGTGAATCTTTGACTAGATTATGCCTTGTAGGAGAAGCAGATAAGGATAATTATGATGTCATTAGGGCGGCTTTGATAAAAAAATATCAGCTAAGTGAGGAAGGCTATCGCCTTTTATTTAAAACGATGGTACCTGAGACGGGTGTAGAATTCTCAGAATTCACTGCAAAGGCACGTCTCACAGTTGATCGTTGGATTGAGCTTTCCAAAACAGAAAAAACGTATGAAGGACTTATGGATTTGTTGCTCAGAGATAAGATTATGTCATGTGTGAACAAACCTTTCCTTGAATTTATACATGAGCGTAAACCCAAATCTCTAAAAGAAATGGAAGAATATTGTTCCCAATATGTCACTGCACACCCCGACGTGACTTTTGGCAACACTAAGATTAAGGAGAGTATGCCAGTTGCTTCAGCAACACCATACAATCCCAATTATTCACACAGATTTCAGGGACCTCAAAACAGATTTGATAAAAAAGGTAACCATAATAGTTATCAAAACCAAGGTAACCAATCATTTCAGGGTTCTTCTTCAAAGAACTGGAGACGACCTGATAGCTCTCGACACAGGGGTGGTCATAATTATAGGAATTTCCGTAGAGGAAGTAATTATAGAAACTATCAGGGTTATCCGTCTTGGAGTCAACAAGATCATAATTACAGAGATACTCATTATAATGAATATGATAATGGTAACCAAGGGAACTATGACTCAAACCCAAATAGGGGTTACAATAGAGGTAACAATAACTACAGAGGTGATAATAACCGAGGTAGATCTCAAAACAAAAGACATAAACCACATTTTCAGGCAAACTCTGTACAACAAGAGTCCCATGAAGCCTATAAACAGAGTAAAGATAATAATGATGCTAGTAATATGGCATGTGCCGCTTTTGATTTTGGGAGAGCATCTCAGTGCCCCCAATGCAAAACGTTATTTGAGCCAACCACAGTGTCTACTTTAAGCTGTGGCCATCCTCTTCCTGCTCTTCCAGCATCAGTCGCGCATGATGGAAGAGGTTCTCTTGTCTTACATAAGGGTTTAGTGAATAACAATCCAGTCTCTGTGCTATTTGATTCTGGATGCACCACAATTGGTGTTAGGCAGTCACTCGTAGATCCTTCCCGTGCCACTGGACAAGTAGTCAAATGTGTAACATTTGGCGGCACATTAGAGAAATACTCTACTGCTATCATTAGGATTGCTACTCCTTTCTTTACAGGAGATGTACACGCATGTCTTCTTCCGAATCCGATCGCTGACCTCATCATCGGTCGCATTCATGGAGTCAAGGAATGCACTCCGCAACAAATTTCCACGTGGGAAAGGCAAAACATGCAGATTGCTAACGCTGTAGTCACTAGAGCTCAGGCTCTTAATATGCCTCAAACTTCATCTATTGAAGATAATGAAGTGCATAACCAAGATAATCCCTTGGTAATTTCTCGTGACTCGTTTATAAAACAGCAAGAAGATGATCCCACTCTGAAGAAATTCTTCATTCTTGCAACTAAAGGTGATCCGAATAAGGACACAAGTCGTAAATCGTGGATTACAAAGAAGAATGGCGTACTTGTACGTATGGTTCAAGACTCCATTACGTCAAGTCATTCTCAAATCCTGGTTCCCAAGAATTTGAGAGTTAAAATTTTGCAGCACGCTCACGACTCTCAGTGTGCTGGACACATGGGTTTTTCCCGTACTAAGTCAAGAGTCCTTGCGGCTTTCTTTTGGCCATTGGTAAACAAGGACATACGTATTTATTGTCGATCTTGTAAAGTATGTCAGGAAGTTAAATCCAAAGGTCCACGGCATGCTGCACCCATTCAGGCGGCGGACATTCCTATTCGGCCGTTCCAAAAAATGGCTATAGACATTATTGGTCCATTTAAGATCAAGTCTGGCAGAGGACATCAGTTTATCTTGACGTGTGTTGATATGTGCACACGTTGGCCAGAGGCTATTCCTCTGAAGAGCATTACTACTGCTGATATTGCAGATGCTCTTTGGCTTATATTTTCTCGTCTGGGGTTCCCCGGAGAGATATTGTCAGACCATGGCACCCACCTAATATCAGATACCATGTCTCAAGTAATGTCTACTCTGCAGATAGATAGATCTTTAAGTAGTATCTACCATCCAATGTCTAATGGTATGGTCGAACGCCTTAATAGAACACTTAAAAACTTACTGGGGAAGATAACTGAGGATCATCCTCAAGACTGGGACAGAGTTTTACCTGCGGCCCTCTTCGCTTACAGAGAGGTACCCAATGAACATACGGGATTTTCTCCCTTTGAACTCGTCTTTGGCGCGCGTCCGCGTGGCCCTATGTCGTTGCTTCACGATCTCATAACATCTGACAATATTGACGATGACACAAAGTCATCCTACGAATATGTCATCGCGTTGAGACAAAAAATTATCGAAGCATGCAAATTAGCAACTTCTTCTTCTGAATTTGCGAAACAGAAGGCAACGCAATTTGCCAATAAGAAGAGATGCTTACGACAACTTTGTCCTGGTGACAAAGCATTTGTATTACTACCTTGTAGGGAAAACAGATTACTTATTTCTTGGAAAGGTCCGTACGATATAATATCGAAAATTTCCGATGTCGACTATATTGTCGATATTGATGGGAAGCATAAAACCTTCCACATCAATATGCTTACTGAATTCCATGAACGTCCGGATTATTTGCAACCCATTTTCCAATCAACGGACAATTCTCCAGTACAACATGGTCATTACTCATCACTGTCCGTGATACAGGATGAGGAAACAAGTTTTTCAGATGTAAATCATAATATGTGCTGGACATTATGTGGGAGAATCGTCGCTAAACGAGATTAGGTTTAGAAGCCATCTGAAATATTGTTTATAAGCTGACGTGCTCAGTCAGTGAAGTCAGATGATATATATGTATGGGCGATACTGAGGGCTTGGCTACTGACAGTCCATTATAATATTAATCTACATGAGTGCCCATGTAACATAACATTGCAAGACCAGTTATCCACTGTACCATGATGTATTATGCCAACCTGTGATTTGTCACTATCTGTGCTGTCGAGTGTGTACGTCCAATTAAACTTTAGTAAAGGTACACAGTCGTTGGTGTCGATGACTTCCAGCCATACATGAGTGTGAGGAAAGAACATTTGTCAACACCACGAACCCTTATTATCATTCGCACATTATACACTCAATCCATGTCTACACCACTGCGTAGGTCAAGTTGACATTCCATACACTACAGTGGAGCAAACAACACCATAGAAATCTTATCAACTGATGATGATGATGTCTGCTTCCATCCACTTATATTTATCCTTTTGGTGGATATCATTAACGGGAATAAAATATTCAACTTTATCACTATGGTCTGGTCAATTCTTACGCTACAAAGATTCCTTCTTGGCGCGCATTTCATGGTGGAAACCGACCAAAAAGCTCTTACAGCTATTCAGAGTAAGAACTTGAAGAGCTCGAGATCCACTCGATATGCCATTGCTCTTCAACCTTTTCATTTCACGGTTCGAGCTATCCGTGTTTCATATAATGTGATGGTGGACATACTGTCTAGATGCCCACATGACTCCACTTAACTCTTGTGTCCTAGATTTCCTGATACATGTCTAGACTTATAACAGTTCTTTACTATAACAATATATATTAGCACGTTTGATTTCACCTTAGAGTTGTAAATTAAGTGATTTCTTTCTCTGTTACCATCTCTGGTATAACAGGGATGGCTTGGTTGTCACAATATAAGGGCCAAAAATTTCTCACGGCCACAGTTAATAGTTAAGAATGTATGATTACTGTATATTAGAAAATCTAACGGTTATCATAAAGAATTGTATTATTTGTATTTTCTCAGCAAATCATTGATGTTCTGGGAGAATCTTTGTATTTTGCCAACCATGACCTATTATGATGTCCATACTTACCCTTCGGATGACACTATAGATGCGCCCGCTTAGACTATGATCTTGGACTTCATTGATCATCTACATAGTTAATATTGTATATAACATTGTATTAAAGCAGATATTACATTTTAAAATGATGTAACCTTTTTGTTGATAAAATGTTTGTATCACTATATTGCGGTGCATTAAGATAATGACACCGCTGCTTTTTGAAGATTTTTCACTGTTAAACATGGAGATAAGGTATTTGATGTGATAAAATTATAAGTATGTAACTTTTGCTTGCATTATAACATTGCCAGCACTGTAGTGTACGTTGGTGGCACCTCCCTGGATATGGGTATACTTAGAGAAATGCTTTCTCTAATATTCTGAGATATATTCGCACCTGACGCCCCATGTGTCGAGTTAGCCTTACATTAGGCATTATATTTATTTGTGATACTTCTCGTCTGCGCATCATTCGTGCGTTATGAGCCGGTTGTATCTTGCTCTTGGATGTATTAAAAAAAAGTATTTGTTTTTTTTTCACGGGGGTTGCGGTAAACTGTTACTGTGATTTTTGCCTATACTTTATAGACGTCAATTTGTTTGATAATTTTTGTTGGTCGAAGAGAGATAACTATCTATTAACTTTTCAGTAACAGGTTAGATTAGTGTTTATCTTCTCTTGTCATATTCTCCTATCCTTATAAGGAGCGATGTTGACCTGATTCGAGGAAATGTCTTAAATAAGTGTTATGTCTTAAGTCGCTATTTACATGACCATATAAGGTGCGGTTTTGCCTCTGGTTTCAAGGATATGCCCTGGTCTGTATTAGCTTTACTCAGGACTGTGCTTATTGCACATGCGCAAAGTTTTTGGGCGCGGACCGGGAGACTTCCGATCTAGGAGTCGACTTGAGTTTTTCTGTGCGGACGGAAGATCCGGAGATTTCTCTCTGCTCTAATTCTGGGGAAGAGATGTCCTCTGTGTATCTAAGATGTCAGTGATCTTCCCTAAGTTCATTCGATACTCCAAGGATGGCGAGTGTTAATTTCCTAGTGTTTTTCTGGGATCCAGTCAAGGTAAAATTATACATTTTTGAATCTTCTCATACTTTGATCTGCAGATTTGCTGTGATTTGCATATAAGAGTGATTGACAATTTGAGGCGACATTTTTGCTAGCAGAGTTATAGATTAAATGATGTACAGAGCCCACTATTTGTACTCTTTATAGAAACCAAGACTAATACATCTTATTTGATGAAAGAAGCTCAGAGAAGATAGGGCTATTTTGGATCCCGCCTTTTCCGGGAGGTTTGTTGATCAGGGACTGATATGCCTTGCTATCAGGTGATAACACAGAGGTTAACTTCTCATAGAGGCCCACTACTTGCGGTCACCATAAAAGCCTGCTACTTGCGGCCTGTATTTTTCATCAGAAGAAGTTCCTGTCAGATGATGTCAGAGGAACCATAGATTATTGTTGAATATTTGAGAGCCCGCCCGTTGATGTGCGGCTGGTCTACTGGTGGTAACTGACGCGTTCAGTCAGTCATACCTAGGTTACAATACAAGCAGAACATAGATTGACAGTCCATTAACGTTCTGTTGTATTAGATGCTGAAGATGATTGGATATCAGATGTCGTCACCGTTACCATGTATGTGATGTTTCCACAACCTTGTCAATTGACTGTACCTGTGTTCAGCGTATGTCTCGTAATAAATTATTGAAATGTCATCAGTCGTTAGTCAACACTTAATTGACTTCTACATGTGACTGAGTGAGTGTCCTGTGTACTTATCAAGATCCTTTACACATTCGCGTCTACTCTATAACCTGAAGTCTACACACTCACACATGATGTCAACTTACATACATCTACAAGTTCTACACATTTGACAGTTATGTATGGCGTTTGAGTTAGTGTCAACATTGCACCTTGTCAGCGCCTCAATATTTGGTGACCTGACCCAAATAACACTACACCTGTTTGATCCTAACTTAACACTGAACCGGAGTGAGGCGGCCATAACACCGATAAACACCAATCACATTGTATAGATTTATATAATTATCTTACAAAAATCATCACAATCAAACAAGGTGAAAATATGCTCTCGGGAAAAAAAGCTGCAAATGCACTCATGGAACACTATGCTGGTGCAAACCACATTGATGTCCCTATAGACAGAAGAAAGGCCATCCTTGATGAACAAAAGAATCATGATAACAAAAAGCTTGCACCAGAAGAACACATGATGGCAAAGCTAACAATGCAAGAATTAGAAGAGGCAATGAGGGCGCTAAAGAAAAAGAAGTCACCCGGAAAAGATGGGATAACCAATAAAATGCTAACAGGCCTAGGAACAAAGGCAAAAAAGAAGCTTTTGGCCATCCTAAACTGCAGCTGGAAAAGAGGAATAGTACCACAGGCATGGAAAGATGCCATACTGATTCCAATACCTAAGAAAGACAAAGTTCAGACAGAACCAAATGGCTACAGACCTATCAGTCTACTTAGTTGTGTTGGAAAATTGATGGAGCGCATAATAAATACTTGACTTATGTGGCATCTAGAGGAAAAACATCTCTTAGCCCCACAGCAAGCAGGATTCAGGAAACACAGATCCACTGAAGACCAGATCACTTATATAACTCAGAAAATTGAGGATGCTTTCCAAGAAAAAAAGCACACACTGGTGGTTTGGGTGGACCTAGAAAAAGCATTTGACAAAGTGTGGAAAGATGGACTGAAAGTCAAGCTGCAAAGAAGTGAAGTGTGTGGGAGAATGTTCAAATGGATCAGCCACTATCTTGAAAATAGAACGGCCAGAGTCCCACTACAAGGACAGACCAGTAGGAAGATGGTATTGGAGCAGGGTGTTCCCCAAGGGGGAGTCCTGTCACCCACATTGTTCCTCACATATATAAATGACATATCAGAGAATATTCCAAGAAGAACCCACAATGCCTCCTTTGCAGACGACTTAGCCCTGTGGATCTCAGAGGAATATATCTCTACGGCAAGCATTCGGATGCAGCAAGCCCTAACATCATTGGAGGAGTGGGCCAAGGCATGGCTAGTAAAGATAAATGAGGAGAAAACATCATTCACAGTGTTTTCTCTCTCTAACAAACCACAGATCTCCAAATTGGTGCTAAATGGGAAAAATCTACATCTGGATGAAAACCCAAACTACCTAGGCATTACCTTTGATCGCCGCTTGACTTGGAAAACCCAGATTGAAAAAAACAGGACAAGAGCAAGGCAGAGAATGGCAATTATGAAAAAAATTGCTGGCACGGTTTGGGGAGCAGACGAGAGAGTACTAAAGAATCTATATACTGGGCGAGTGAGACCAGTCTTAGAATATGGCATTGCAGCATGGTCAACAGCCGCTAAGTCGAACTTTGACAAAATAAACAGAACCCAAAACCAAGCAATGAGAATCATAACTGGGGGCATGAAATCAACACCAATAAAAGAGCTGGAAAAGATTACTCACCTCCAGCCTATGGAGGATAGAAGAGATAGCAGAGCCCAGCAACAAGCCGAGAAATTCAGGAGGCTGATAGATCACCCAATGCACCAGAGGATAAATGGACTTGGAAGGGGAAGACTAAAGCGAAGCAACTTTGTAGAGACAGTCAAAACAAAGATGAGAGCAGACCCCATAAATGCAGTATCAACAGCTACGCCAATATGTACTGCACTCAAGGTACCAATTTGGAAACAACAGTGCTTCCCTGAAATGATAGAAAATGTTCCTGGTATTGAGAGAAAGAACAGTCAAACTGAAACAGAAAGGAGAGTCCAAACCACAAAATATATAGAGAAACATTACCCAAGCAACACCTGGATCCATGCGTACACAGATGGATCAGCAACTAATGCAACAGAAGATGGGGGTGGAGGAGTCTTCCTGAGCTTAAGCAATGGCACACAAAAAAAGATAGCAGTCGCAACAGGGAAATTTTAAACTAACTTCAGAGCAGAGGCAGAGGCCATAAAAACTGCATCAGAAATTCTAATGACAGAAAAAAGCTCAGAGAGACCAGTAGTTATCTTCTCAGATGCTCTGTCAGTGATTACAACACTGAAAAGTCAAAGTAATGCTGAACTGGATGACCTAAGAGTAACACTTCACAGACTATAGCTGGACACAAATATAACCTATGAGGAGTCCAAGAGTTTTATCAAGCGCAGATACAGCCACAAGTGGGAAGAAGAGCATCCAGGCCACACAAAAAATGATCCGTATTACCAGCTCAGCAGAAGTGAACAAGTGGTAATTTTCAGACTTCGCACTGGTCATAACAGATTGAGATACCACCTGTTCAACAAATTAAAGATATGAACTACGGATGAGTGTGACTGTGGCACTGGTAAAATAACTGCCGAACACCTGCTTCAAAGGTGTCCAACATATGAGGAACAGAGAAGACGCATATGGCCATCACCAGTACCATTCCTGGAGAAAATCTACGGAGATATCAACAGCCTCAGGCTGACCACTGCTTTCTTTGAACTTATTCAAGTTGACATCTGAGGGTGAACGAAGAAGAAGAAGATATAATTATCTTCAAATATTACCCCTCAGGAAGCGCTTCCTATTTAACAAAGGGAAATTTATTCACAAAATCCTGTCACAGAATGCTCCAAAGTATCTTTGGCCGCTTTTAAAATACAATGACAGACGTAGTCAGCGCTTAAACAAATTACAGGTACCCAAGCCCAGACTTGACCTATTTAAAACTAGTTTGGCTTACTCAGCTGCTTATCTTTGGAACAATCTTCCCAATGAGCTGAAAAACATGCACAGTCCTTACTCATACAATCGTATACTGTTCAAATACTTTATGAGTGCTGATTATATGCCACCCTAACTGATTGTGTTGTACTTTTATCTAATATATTGTATGGAGGCTGTGATGATCTAGTTTTCATTACAATATACTTATTCTTAATATTAGATTCTTAATAACTTATATTCTTAATTTTATGATCAGGTACTGTTAATGTCTGTTGTTATACTTCTTTGTAATTTTTATTTGTTTATTTAATGTGTTTGCTACTTTTCTTTGTAGCACGCCCCTTTCAACCATCTACCATGTACATGGAGTTGTTGGTTATATCAGGACGTGTTTCCTTTATTGTAATATGTTTTTGTTTGTATTTATTTTATACTATATTATCTCTAGTCGGTATTTTTCCCTTTGTAGTTATAGTTCAACATGGTTTTTAAAAGAAATGGGGCAGTGATGCGCAATACAAGACTCAACATGTCTCTTAGCCTCTCCTGCCCAAGTCTACCTCACCTACTCGTGGTGGACCCCGTTATACCCAGTAATCTTGCCGAAGGTTGGGTATCAACCCCAGCGGGAGGCAAGATGGGACAGCAAACGAGGTAAAGGCAAAATCAAATCCCCCAGCCAGAGGGGGAGGCATGAGCACACTCTGCCTTAAGAAACAGGTGCTGAAGTCAGATGTACCAGGCCAGGAGGCGCACCAGCAACCATGGTACCATGCAACCCGCTTTGGTTTAATATGTCTACACAACAGATGTCAAAAAATTATCGTTATGGTGCTCGCCCTGTGAAGTCCCTCCAGGCAGGAGCAGTGCCGGATTCTGAGCCTCGACAGAATCCACCCTCAGCTACTGGAGGTCTCCTTAGTCCGCCAAATGGAGCCAGGAGGCGGAAGGAGAAAGTAACTGGCCAACCAGATAAGACGACGGCCCCTCTGAATGTCATGCATTGGAATGCAGAGGGAGTCAACAACAAAAAGACTGAACTAGAGAATACCCTATTTCGGAAAGAAATTAGCATATGCTGCATACAAGAAACCCACCTACAGGAAGGAAAACATTTTAAGATACGGGGCTATCAATGCTTCAGAGTTGACAGAAAAGATCGGAAGAAGGGTGGCATACTAACACTGATAAGGAATAACCTCAACGCTATAGAATCCAAGACATATAAAGAAGGTGCAGAATACCAAGTAATCCATCTAAAACATAACACTCTGGAACTGGATCTCCTAAACTTCTACTGCCCCAATGACATACCACTGAACATGACTAGCATAGATGTCCCCATTGGCAACTTCATAGCGGTGGGAGACTTCAACAGCCATTCCCAAAGCTGGGGATACAACCAGCTAGATAGAAGGGGCGAAGAGATAGAAAACTGGCAAGACGACAATAACCTAACCCTTCTAAACAACCCTAATGATCCTCCAACCTTTCACTCCAGAAGATGGCATAGCACCTCTACTCCAGACCTGGCATTCTGCACACCTGATTTGGCTGGGATAGTGGAAAGGGAAAAAGGAGAACAACTCGGTGGAAGTGATCATCGTCCTGTATTCATCAAAATTAATAGAACAATTAATACAAGTCCAAGTCAGCCAAGATGGAATTATAAAAAAGCAAATTGGTCCATTTATCAACACAGAGCAAATCTGCTTACAAAAGATATTAAGGTACTAGACAGAGACATTAACAGAGTCATCTGGGATTTTAATAATGGAGTACTCAAGGCAGCAAAGGAGACAATACCGAGAGGAGCGAGGAAGAACTATGTACCATATTGGTCCAACACACTACAAAACCTACATGAAGATATGAATGAAGCAAGGCACACTGCAGAGGTACAACCATCCCAACAGAACCATATCATGCTACAAAAGGCAAAAGCAAAATTCATTAAAGGAAAGCTAGAAGCCCAGAGGAGAAGCTGGAGGGAAAAAACATATAAACTAAACCTTGAAAAGGAAGGGAGAAAGTTGTGGAAACTCACTAAACAATTGAATGACGATAACAATTCTCAACGACAAACCATTACACTAGACGATGCAGGGAAACTATATACCGGCAAACAAGCAGCAGACATATTTGCGGAATCCTACAGAAATGAAAGTAACATCTCCGTCAATTTACGCAGACAACGAGACATTCGTCAAGAAATAATCCACACTAGAACTAATGGAAACAGTCCGGACGTTATGTCCAAACTTTTCAATATGGACGAGTTAAAAACAGCCGTGTGGAAACTTAAAGACAGGAAATCACCAGGCCCGGATGGTATAACCAACGAAATGCTAAAACACCTAGGATATACAGCAATGAGCAAACTGTTGCAAATATACAACTACAGTTGGATGACAGGCAGTGTGCCACAGATATGGAGAGAGGCGCTCATGTGTCCCATCATAAAGAAAGGAAAAGACAACAGGAAGGCCACCAGCTGCAGACCAATAAGCCTAACAAGCTGTGTATGTAAGACAATGGAGAGGATGATCAACAGAAGATTGAAATGGTACTTGGAATCCGAGAAAATTTTAGTGCCAGAACAAGCAGGGTTTAGAGAGTGCAGCAGCACAGAAGACCAAATCACATACCTGTCACAGATCGTTGAAGATGCCTTCCAAGAAAAGAGAAAAGTCTTTACCCTATGGATAGATCTCCAAAAAGCTTTTGACAAAGTATGGAAAGACGGGTTAATAGTAAAACTGCAAAGGAACGGAATCAAGGGTAATATGAGAAAATGGATCCAGTCGTTCCAACACAATCGGAAAGCAAGAGTCACTATGGAAGGTCACAACAGCAAGAAAATCCTCCTAAAATATGGAGTTCCTCAAGGCTCAGTATTGTCTCCCACCCTGTTCCTTGTATTCATCAATGACCTCATCCACGATCTGCCACAAGGTGTGAGAGCTTCCCTATACGCTGACGACTTGGTGGTGTGGTGTGTAGAAGAACATCTAACTATCGCTAATAAGCGAATACAAAGGGCAGCAGACAACATAGCAGCATGGGCAGAGAAATGGATGGTGCAGATCAACGCTGAAAAATCATCAACAACACTTTTCACGCTCTCCAACAAAGACAAAGCAGGAGAGATACGACTTGGAAATATACATGTCCAAACAGATGAGGAACCGGTGTACTTGGGCATTACATTAGATAAGAGAATGACATGGAGGCACCACATCGAGAGAACAGAGGCTAAAGCGAGAAGAAAACTTTCCATACTGAGGAAAATAGCTGGATCAAGTTGGGGAGCTAACGAAACAACACTAAAGAAAGTGTATACAGGTGCAATAAGACCTATATTAGAGTACGGATCAGCAGCATGGTCTACAGCAGCCAAATCACACCTACAAGCCTTAGATAAAGTACAAAATCAAGCGCTTAGGTTGATCACGGGTGCCATGAAGACCACACCAATAAATGAAATGGAAAAAATCACAGGCATTCCACCTTTATTATACAGACGAGACACTAAGACCCTGATCCAAGCAGAAAAGTACAAGAACATGCCCGCACATCCAATGAAAACTAGATTTGGAGATTTAGCCAGTGGGAGGTTGAAGAGAAGCAGTTTTGTGCATCGGTCCAAAAAACTAATTAGAACATACAAGGATGAACTACCAGACATCACTAAGGAAATAACTCCCACACTCCTCCCAACCCCATGGGAACAACATCAAAATTTCAGTATTAAGACCTCCATAACTACCACCTGCCCCATGGGAGAGCTAAATACTCTCCAAAGGAAAATAGCAGCATGTGACATGATTGAAGAACTATACCCCAGAGAAGCATGGATCCAAGTATATACTGATGGATCTGCAACCAGAGCAGTGAAGAACGGAGGCGCAGGAGTTTATGTGGTCTATCCAGACAAAGAAAATGAATCCACCTGTTCACCTACTGGAATATTCTTTTCAAACTATGCTGCTGAAGTACAGGCCATAAGCATTGCTGCAGGAATAATAAATAACACAATAAGCCAATGTCAGCAGGTTGTATTCCTTACCGATGCAATGTCAGTTCTGCAAGCCCTCAACAGTGATAAACTGCCAGAATTAAACAAAGTCCTATGCGAAGTAAATATCAAAAGAAGGGTAGTGCTACAGTGGATACCATCACACTGTGGCATACCAGGAAATGAGAGAGCAGATATGTTAGCAAAAGAGGGAGCAACACAGGAACAAAAAGAACAAACAATCACATTCCAGGAAAAGAAGACCCTTATCAAGGCCATCAGGAAAATTGATCAACAAAGAGACAACTATCAATATCTTGATCGAGCAAAACAGGTGATCCTGTTCCGTATGAGAACAGGACACAACAGACTGAACAGTCACTTATACAGACTGAGATTGGTCCCATCACCCCTATGTACGTGTGGACAGGCAGCACAGACAGCCGAACACATCCTGCAAGACTGCCACATGCTTAGTCAATTGCGAACTGAACATTGGCCCACAGAGACGCACATCCACACAAAGCTGTTTGGGAGTCTTGAAGAACTTTCAACCACAGCAACATACATCCAGAAAACCGGACTTCTTGTGTAGACATTTCTAAACAACAGCGAACGAGAAGAAGAAGAAGAAGAAAAGAAATTCCAAAATATGCTATTTTCTAAGTTAGTATGTTTTTAATTTTCACTGGATGGTTTCTTTGGTTAATCTGTATGTATCTGGGGCGAGTCTTTCACGAGTTTGAACTACTGACTCAAATCCTTATTTGTTTTTTTATATGTTAGCTTTAGTTTTTGTAATATAGTGTTTTATTAACTTTTGGGGGCAAAGTCTTTTACAGACAGGGGGTATGATGTGCTGGTGTTGTGGGTAGTGGGTTTCCCCCCTTGCTTCACCCTAGGCCTAGTGAATTCTTGTTCATGAAAGGAGCGACCATTGCGGTGTTAGTCTCTTGGCCTAGTAAAACCTCTCATACCCCAAGATCGTTGTGCGTGGTGAAGAGCCACACCCTCCTCGAGGTAGTCCTGGTAACTGAGGGTGCGAATCCTCAGGCTAAACACAACGGATCTAGAGGAGCAAACCTCGATAATAAAACCGGTGCACTACACCGTACACGCCCTCTGTGGGTGGGAAGGAGCCAGATGGATACTGAACAAGTCTTGGGAGTGGGAACGAGTGTGGACTTCTCCCTGAAGATCGGAACCCATCGTACAGGCACAGAGACTCAGGACGTGACGATCCTATTGCCTTCAACTCTTGGTCACATGCCTAGAGCCTCGGAGAACTCGGCGTAAACCAGCAGGCAAATTTGGTGGCGGGGAAAGAGCACTGGTGAGCCCTACCCTTGGCTACGTATCACAAGGAGATGCAGAAACACCCCCTTAATCTCACCCCAGAGCTAGGCACAGTACACTACACACTCCAGGCTTCTACCCGGGGCGGTAATTAGGAAATCCACAGGCACCCCAGCATCACAATGCCATGAAGATGACAAAGTTGGAATTTACTAACTCAACACCAGGCATAGCAAGTCCTCCATCAGATGCGGCCGATGCTGGGCCCACTGAGCGGCGCGTGGACACGTCCCCGATCAACCCATCGATAACTTGCCCGGAGGAAGCCCACCCTATCTGATCAAAAAAGCAGAGAAGGCCACTCTCCAAAACCTCCGATGTCTTGCGGGCAGTGTTAGGATTGTGCCAAGATACATGGACAGGAAAACTCCACAACTTCCCCACTGAAGACACGCCCACCTACAGCGACCGTTGCCTCAATTGGCTGTGTGTTTGGTGTACCCGGAAACGGGGCCTGCCCCCAGGTGACTGAGGCACAGTTATAAGTCCCCGATGTCACTTATCGGGTGCAGAGTTGAGCGAGAGATGGCTGAGCATCACAATCCCCCCCTGAAGTGTTTGCAGCATGATAGAGAACCAAGCATTGCACGCTGAGCTTGGGGGATCACTTTGGGCACCCAGACTCTAATACTGGCTCTTGACCTGGAAGGGCCGCATGGCAGGAGAGTATTTCAACAATGGAGAGGGTTGGCAAGGATGGTGGGTTATTCTGGAAGTGGCACTGTGCAGGACCTGTGAGGGATACCTTGGGAGAGGCCCATAACCCAGAGCCAGCAGCATTGTGCAAGCATCTGCATATAGATTGGATAGTCGCCCGTTTGGATGACGGGGGAAAGCAGCAGTGTTCAAATACCACCCACCTATCCTAAGTCCACAACTGCTAAACTTAGAAACCAGAAGTGGGGCTCCACCTGTATGGTGCGTCAATGCCAGGCCAAGCTAAAATGCCCTTGGAAAGCAGACTGGAGCTCGAGCTTCAGAACTACTCCCCTAACTCAAAGTTGCAGGGATGGGGCAGAAAAAGCCACGGGAAAGACTAGGGCTATTTTGAAGATAACGCACAAAAGAACCGATAATTTTAACCCTTAGCAACGAGCTTCGAGATCTTACGCCGCCAACGGTAAACAAGGTCGGCGTCGCGCGCGCAGTTCCCGATTAAAGGGGCTAGATGACAAACCAAATACCCCAAGGTTGCTTGCGGAATATGTCAAAGCTACTGGGAAACTTTAACAGATTAGGGATGAGCCCATCTCCTTATGAAGACAGGTGCGCTAAAGTCGTGAGATACTTATGGGCCAGAAGGCGCACTACGGAAACCACAGTATCACAGGCAACTCACGCAACACACTATCACAACGATCAAGCTCAAACAGATACTCAACTAAACAGTTATGCAACGCAACTCTCGCTTTTTTTTCGTATGAGAGTACAACACATAGCACCGTCAAAGAATAAAATCTCGTACTGGTGCTCCGGTGCTCGGCACCTGTGGATGGTCCAACCAGTCAAGGTGCATTGGCCGGCTTCTAGAGGCCTCGAAACATGAGCCCACCCCCCCAACAACTACTGGACGAGACCCTCTAGACTTCGTAACTCTCAGCCCCTCAAACTAAGAAGAAACTGGCTCTTGTGGAGTTCAGCCAAGCAGAGAGAGATGCAGTACGAGCTGGAGGAGGAGAAAACTACTGTACTGGAGAACTATATCAACTTACACGGATAACTACTGACCAAAAACAAAACAGAAAAAGAGAAACCACCCAGAATTGCCGTACTAACACCAGAGCTTGGGCCCAAACATATCACATACCCGCACTTCGTCAATTGATTAAGGGTGGCAACTGGAATGGCAAGAAGGTGGAGTAGAAACCAGCCATACCTAGGCAGGACTGAGCAAACAAAGCAGTCAAAAAAGTGAGCTCCAGAGTCTGGAAGATACAACTTGTATGAGAAAGAGGGCAGAACTTGTTGCAGTGAGAGGTTTGCAAGTAATCCAAAGGAGACTCACTATACAATATGTATGAAAAGGCAGCATACACAAAACACCTAGTAAAAACAATAATGGGCGAATATCAATTCAATGCGTGTATCACAGATGCCGACAGAAAAAAATGATATGAACAAAAGAAGATGAAGTATCCTTCATTCACTTACATCTACTCTATGTATAGAAAGGGAAAAAAACATATACCCTCAATCCTCCAAGGTAGTCGTCATCAACGAAAGGAAAATAACCTTTCAATGGAGGAATTAGGAGCAGAATATACTTCGAGCTACTGTTGCACGAGTGGCTAAAAGTGTAGAAAGACAAGAGATATGAAGAGATGGGAATTCTAATACGAGATACACCTTGGAAAGTACTATTAACTTCACTCAGACGAGAGAATACAAACACACAAAAACAACCCCTACACTGAGGCATTTTCCTTTCTGGACCCACCTCAAATCATAACAGCCACGACTCTCATCAACTCAGCCAAGGGGCACGCATAAAAATAACAGGTATCGTGGCCTACAGCACTACCCCGTAGCCAAACTTTTATTTAGCTATCGCTTTGGCAAGGACTTTATATTAAAAATAATCTGCCACAATGGATAGGTAGCTCCAGAGGTCTGGCGCTGATATAAGCAGCACTCAACATCTGGATCACACACTATCAAGGAGTGTGATACGGAGTAGGATTGAAACTTGGCAAAGATTGATTTCACTAGCTAAACTTTCTCCCTACATGAAGGAAGCCACCTAACGAGTTCAAAATGTCATGTCAAAATAATGTTGACGGAGTGCCAATATGTAAGACAACGACGCTTCATAATGTATGTATAATCCTGACGGGATAGCACTCCAGCAAACCTACGCCCAGAGGTTTCTAATTATCACGTACTAAAATTACAATTAAGAACACCAATACTCCAATTTACTTATATACTACTAACCAGATGAGGATGGGCACAAAATGATACTTACACCATAAATTAACCTATCAACTTCAAAATTTTTTCAACAAATACAACTTTTAAATACTTCATTATTACACTCTCGGGGAACTTCAACACTCTAAGCCCACAATAAGAAACCAAACTTACTCACACACCTAAACAAAC